>VCCN01000258.1:5132381-5155641 GCA_006491835.1 Architeuthis dux | reverse complement strand
TTCCACCTTATGACAATGCATCATTGAGGTCCACTCACATATTATTCCAGGTGTCATTATTTTCCTAAAAATCTTATTTTTACTCAAATACATTTTCTATTACTGTCAATACCTCTGTCTGTTAAAAAAATATTATTCCACAATTATAACAATCTATTCATTACATCTGTACCTAATAGCAAAAGAACTAACTTGCCTCATCAGATTGTACCAACATCCCCACTGACTGGGTAGGTTGATATTATAATAAACTTAATTAATATTTTAGATTTAAACGACCCTTCCAAAGGAAGTCTCTTTTTCCATATTAACTGTCATATTTGCGTTTTAATGAATTAATTTCATAAGAAGTTACAACCATCTAAGTGAAAAACGTAACAACTAGCCCCGGTATCCCTACACGAGTGCGTATTATACTCGAATAATTACGGTAGCTAGAATGCACCTTTTCGGTTAATTTGAGGGTATAAACAGAATGAGAATTTTAGTAGTATACAGATAATGAGGGAATGCCCCCAACAAAGAATGAAAACGCCGTACCCACGCGTTCAAACAACACCACACCACTGGTTATGCAAATGACTAGACCATTACAACTTCTCTGAAGCCAATTGTGGGCGTCTTTTTTCCTTGACTAATAATACCCCGTTTGGAAGGTCACAGACACTAGCAACGTAGACGATACATATAATTTACCTTTAATGATCTGAGCAAGTCGGGTGGGCAGATTGCACGTGGACAACCGACTTATGATTAAATGTTACGTCTGGATAATCCGTTTGTCTGCTTTAGTCTAATTACGCAAATTACTGATTGTGTAGGTTGGCTACTCTTGAGATTTAGAGTAAAAGCTTGACAAAAATCGTATGCGTGATGTTAGAAAGGTGTCACGATACAAATGGGAACAACCAACCCCGGGCAGAGGGGGTGCTAGGTGGGCCAGTTGGCAGAGTTTATAAATCGTTCTAGTTCTTTTATTCGGATCTGTTACTTGTGAGTACATCATATACACTACATGTGCATGTATATACACACATACATAAATCATATGTATTTAGCACTGATTACAAAAATACTTAATGAGCTGTTTGAAATGGGGGGCGGGGGCCTACATTTCCCATCTGGCCTGGGCCTATTACCAGCTCTGTCCGACCCTGGGAACAACACCAATTAAAGTTATTGTGCATTTTATAACACTATTTTGAGCAGAGACGTAGCTGTGGGGTGCTATTTCACCCCACCAGGCCCTCAATGTGGGTGGGGGAAGCTTTATAAATAGTAGTTCACCTACTGCATGTGTACTAACAAATTTCACTAAATATTGGCGGGGAGCATGGAGCCAAGCCCCCACCTGCTATTGAATTTAATAATATATAAAGCGAAAACCCCGTCACCATGTGGAACTCTCTCGCAGACTAGTACATTCCTTCTTCCAACACTTATTACTTTCTGAGATTCTGGTTACATTTTGGTGATTCAGTCTCACAACTGACTAACCAGAGTGCGACATCCGTTAACCTCTTGCAGACTAGTACATTCCTTCTTCCAACAAGAAAAAAAAAGTAGGACTCCGCTGATGGCCCTATTTGAGCTCAAATAGGGCCATCAGCGGAGTCCTACTTTTTTGTCCCCGGTAGGAGTGGTGGCCTCACCCCCATTACTATTGGTTCCATGAGAAGTCTGTAACCAGAATCTCAGAAATCAATAAGTGTTGGAAGAAGGAATGTACTAGTCTGCAAGAGGATAACGGATGTCGCACTCTGGTTAGTCAGTTGTGAGACTGAATCACCAAAATGTAGATAAATTAAAGATCGACCCAACGAGGAGGAATCGGTAAATCCGGTAAGCAGCAGCAGCAGCAGCAGCAGGACGCGAAGTTGAAGAGTAGTTTGGACACAAGGTGAAAGGATGTCTCATTCTCCCACCAGCAGATACATTGAGATTTATAAACTTTAACAAATTGAATTTTCACTTTTTCCTCGAGGGATCATACAATGGTTTTGTATATAAATGAGTATAAAATCCTGCACTGTCCATAGAAATGTACGTTTCGTGTATTGCCCTTTGATACACCCGATAGATAGTCATTCCACTCACTATCATATACCACAAGAGTATAGAATCAAGTGAACTACCAACACACTGGAAAGAAGCGGTCATCAGTCCAATATTCAAAAAGGTGACCCAGGGAACTACCGTCCTGTTTCTCTAACCTCTATTATTTGCAAAGTACTGGGAAAAATAATAGTCCCCAAAATCATCAAACACATAAAATCCAACAACATGGCATGTAAGAACAACATGGATTTACTCAAGGAAAAAGTATAGCCACAAACGTCTTGGAGATCTTAAATATTTGGTCGGAAACCCTGATGCATAATATCCCGGTAGATGTCCTATACCTTGTCTATAAAAAGGCTTTAGACACAGTTCCACATATGCGCCTTATTAACCAAGTGGAGAGATCCGGTATTACTGGATGAACGCTGCAATGGATTAGATCATTCCTGACCAACCGCCACCAGAAAGTTAGGGGAGAATGGAGAAGAGTCATCCTGGTCCCCAGTCCTCAATGGAATCCATCAGGGATCCACCCTGGGGCCAATACTGTTCTCACTGTTTGTGAATGATCTGCCAAGGGATATCCGTACCCTCATAAGTATGTTCGCTGATGACACAAAGATCCACTCAGCATAAACATCTGATGAATCTGGAGACCTACTTGTGGAGGACCTCAGCAAAATTGCAACGGTGGGCCAAATCTAAGCAGATGAAATTTCATCCCAACAAATGCAAGGTCATGCACCTAGGTAGAAACAACAAAAAAAGGAACTACACCATGATTAAAGATGACGGAACACAACACACAGCTTCTTACTGCTGTACAAGTCTCTGGTATGTCCCTATCTGGAGTTTGCTTCTCATATATGATCTCCTAACCAGAAGTACAACTCAGATGCCATTGAAAGAGTTTAGCGCAGAGTCACCAAGATCATATATTGGGAAATATATCCTACACTTAAAGATTAAAACAACGTAATCTAGAAACTCTTGAATACAGAAGAAAACGTGCTGACCTACTAGAGGTCTAAAGAATCCGGAACAACATACATAGAGTGGATACTGACGTTCATTGCTCATAATGCCCTGATAAGAAAATGCTGACTTCATCTATGTGCAGAAAAACCAGAGGATACATCCATAAACTACAAATTCAGACCTCCACCGGTGTGAGAAAAAGTGTCCTCTCGACAAGAATGGCAAACGCATGGAACAGCCCAAGTGATACGATAGTCACATCTGAGATTATCAATATTTTAAAAAATAATCTTTGTTCTGATATCGGACATACCAAATTTAACGAGAGAGAGAGAGAGAGAGAGAGAGAGAGAGAGAGAGAGAGAGAGAGAGAGTGTAGGGAATTGCAGTGCCTGTTTTCTTTTGACAGAAATGTGAACTATAAAAGTTGCAGACTCGAAGACCGGTGTGGCTGAGTCTCTGCTTTTTTAAAACCTCTGCCTTCTCTTATGAAACCGGTTATGTGTGCGCGCACACACACACACACACACACACACACACACACACACACACATATATATATATATATATTGCATATACACAAATACATATGTGTGAGGTTTGAGTTTTCGATGTGAGTATATCTGAGGGTTATCTGTACACATACACACACGCACATATATATATGAATTGATGTGCATATATGACTGGGTATATATGTGTGTATATATGTTTGTGTGCAGCCATTTGAATAAGTATTTGTAACTGAATGAGTAAGAAAGAAAATTATAATTTTGTTTGCAAATCACTTGTTAATCACCGCTACCCACAACAGACCGGTTTAAACACTGCTGCTGGGTTTAGGTTATTCATGTGTTCTGACATTTATATCTATCTATGTATCCATGTATCTATATATCTATGTATCCGGACTTCGTCCAGCCCTTACTGTTTATAGCAGAAACTTGAAACTTTGCAAACAACCCCCACTCCCACCTCAATGAGTAGAGAAAACATATTTTTTGAAAATTCCCCCCACCCCAAATAAGTTTTTAGTGGGGTTCAATTTGCAATGTAAGTTTATGCTAAATTGGTCCCTTAGTTTGTGCACGGCAGCATTCATGCTTTGTTTTTCTTTTAACCCTAAAAGCCCCCAAAGGCCAAAGGATTAATTTATTCATTGATCTCTCCTTTTTCCAATCTTTTAAAAATTGATCACCCCAAACACGGCATGCTGCCTAAAGACGTTAGTTACGTGACGGTTTCTATTGAGTGACTAACCAGACCTGGTTTTTTTAAGTATGAAGGAAGGCCCGGGTTGATTAAGGCTATGTACTGAGGATGCATAATGGATGTACTGGTGTGTTGAATGGAAAGAGGATGAGGAGACTTTCGTTAGCCCTAAAAAGGGCTGGTGCATACTAGATAGTTTGGAGAGACTTGTTTGCATATTTGACCGGTGTAGCGTGAAAAGACTTTGAAACCCTAAGAAAGACTGTTGATATGGTGGAACAAGTGGCCATACATGTGGCTGCGTGGAGAAGTCTGTGAGGGTCGCCATTGTCCTGGAGTCGATGCAAACGGAGAGCGTGGATTGGCCGGTCAGTCGAGAGCTGTCTGAAGAAGAAAGGGTTATGCCGCCATGTTGGTTTTATGGCGAGGAAATATAAACGTGGACACGAGGGGTCGTATACGAAGGAAAACAAACAAGGTAAATTAAGTGGTTACAAATGAATGGTCATTTAATAACGAAGGAAAATAATACATGTCGAATAAAATGGGTAGAATAGCATGCGGAGTGAAAACGATCGTGGAGAGAGAGAGAGAGAGAGAGAGAGAGAGAGAGAGAGAGAGAGAGAGAGAGAGAGAGAGAGAGTTATTTGGAAGGAGAAGGTACTCCCGTGGTGGTAGAGAAGTGGTTGGTTACGAAACGATTTGAGCTGGGGGATGTGATTGATCTGCATCGCACGGTGGACAGAACAACATTTACACTCGGCGCGTGTGACCAACTCACTACAGTAGTAGTGAAGAAACGCTAGACTAAGGGTTTTATCCCAGAATGTAGCCAAGCCATAGGTTGAGGCGAAGTGAGGCAGATATGCGTGGGGTCGCCGGAGAGATATTTGGCTTAGACGACTGGAGACGAAAACGAAGTCGTGCGGAACTGACCATGAAGAGAAGTTGGTAGTGGTAGAGTCGGGGGCTGCAGGGGCAAAGGTTTTACGTGTTGCTGTGCACGGACCGAAAGATAGAAGTGGGAGGCGAAGTTAGGGATTTGAGCCTGTTACTTATAGTGGGCAACATCAGCAGCAGCTGAGCTGTGAAGTCGGCCGAAAAGTAGGAAGCCTTATTTTCGCATTTGATGGGGAGTAGCCATTCTGGGCCGGTCGCCTGTAACAAAACCATACTGGTAGTATTTTCATCAGTACCACCACTACTGTTGAATTAACAACGTAAAAAGCAGCATGGGTGGTGGTGATTCATAATTTCCCTTGGAATGCTAGTATCATTTTGTGTCTATAGTTTGAACAAAGTAACTTTGCTTAGTTTTTACACTAGCATGACATGATGGTACATTGGAAAAGGGAGTATGGATGATCGTTGGCAAACCTTATTCACTAGAATCCTTTTCTACGTATGAGTATTAATTCTAAATAGTGGCTAATACAGAAGACTTAGTTGAAATCCATTGATACCTTGTATCCTCAGATTGGCCCAGACAGTTTATGACATGAATGGTATTTGGTGCTAAAGAAAAGAATTAGTGAACAGTATTAAAAAGAGCTTCCACACAGACTAGTATTTATATTCCCGAAAATATTGGAAACATAAAATGTCAGTTTAGAGTAAAAGTAGAGTTCAAACATACATCCATAAATAAATTATTAGAAACCACCAGGTATAGACGTCAAAATGCAGAGATTTTGAACGATGGGGGCGAGTCCATCTGCTGGAACTTCGCCATTAGCTAAGCAGCCACACTTTGGTCTACCACCTTTTCAGTAAGGAGAAGGAGGTGTCTCTTTTTATACAGAGTTAAATTATATTTTTGTCATATTCTTACGTTATGGGTTGTCGACGATGATGTTGATCTCTCCGGAACTGCGTTATGTCTCTGGAACTGGTATGGTGTGCTGAAAGGAATACTCGCTGACTCACCAAGAGAAGGAGAAACGAAGCCAGGTTTATCAAAAATAATATCTCATTTTTATTTTCGGACTTATTCAGCACTGTTGGGTAATTTTGAGCTAAAGTTGGGCAGCCTCTAAAACGTGAGACTAATTACGAAATTGGTTAGTTACGGTGGCAATCGGCGTTTTCCTGTCCCCGGATCAAAACCTCGTCTCTAATCTTAGGCGCTCTGACCTCGATACTTGAGTCCTGACTCCTTTTATAATGAATATCTCTTTGTTCTTGTTTTTGGCTTCAAAATTTCTATCTACATAAATTCAGGATTATAAGGATTATAATGCTTTAATTTATGATACTCATATACTCGGTTGGAATCCCTGTCTGTTTCTAAATATATATGTGTGGGTATATATGTCTTTGCACACACACACACACACACACACACACACACACACACACACACACACATATATATATATATACATCATCATCATCATCAGCCGTTATTAGTCCACTGCTGGACGAAGGCCTTTCCCATCTCCCTCCATGACAACCTATCTTGTGCTAATCTCTGCCAAGTCTTACCGGCAAACTTTTCTATCTCGTCCCTCCATCTTGTGTCTGGCCGTTTCTTACTTCTTTTACTATCCTATAGGCACCAATCTGTTAATCTTTTCCCCCATCTATTGTCATCTCTTCTCGCTAGGTGACCGGCCCATCTCCATTTTTGTTGTTTAATTAGTTGTATAATATCCTTTACTCTAGTCTTTTCTCTGATCCATGTTGATCTTTTTCTATCTCTTAGCGTTACCCCTAGCATTGCTCTTTCCATGGCTCTCTGTGCTACTCTAAGTTTGTTTTCTGCTCGTTTGGTTAATTTCCAGGTTTCGCAACCGTAAGTCATGGCTGGTATTATGCAGCCGTTATATACTTTCCGTTTTAGGCACATTGGCAAGGTGCTCTTCAGAATATCTCTGTTCATACCAAATGTTTTCCAGCCTATCGTTATGCGTCGTTTTATTTCGCAGTCATGGTCTTTCTCTAGCTTTATTACCTGACCTAGGTAGATGTATTCATCGACTTCTTCTAGTATCTCGCCTTCTATCTTTATGACCTTTTTGGGGACTTTATCGTTGAACATTACTTTTGTCTTTGTTCTATTCATCTTTAAACCTACTTTTTTTACTTTCCCTATTTAGGTCGGTTAGCATATTTTGTAGTTCTTCGGATGCTTCCGATGTCATAGAGATGTCATCGGCAAATCTTAAGTTGCTTAGGTATTCTCCATCTACTTTTATTCCCATTCCCTCCCAGTCAGTTTTCCGAAAGATGCTTTCTAGGCTCGCTGTGAATAGTTTAGGTGATATTGTATCCCCTTGTCTTACTCCTTTTGCTATCTTTATCTTGTCTGTATCTTTATGTAGTCTAATTATTGCTGTGCCATTTTCGTATATGTTTCGGATTATTTCTATGTAATTCTCGTTTTTGTTTAACCTTTATTATCCATTGTGAAACGTTTGATTAATTTTATTCCACTTTTTCTTTTACCAATCCTACATATGTAAATGAGATGCTTATAGTGATAGGTTACAACTAATTATTAAACTCCTCAGCTCCTTTGTTAAATATATCTGACTCCATTAAAAGGTTATGGTAAAAACAATAACAAAGATGAGAGCGTAGCGTAGTAATCTCCCTAACAGTGAAGCTGTACGTAGCAGCAGTAATAGTAGTGGCTGGCTAGAAGCCTTAGGGTCTGACTGCTCGTAATAGTAAGCTAGCGTGCTGATAGGACTAGAGAAACAAAGAGTGTAATGTTACGATGCGCATAAGAAAGGTCTTTCTTTCTCTGCCTGTTCTGCAGTGATAATAAGTATATTCATTACAGGAGAATATAACAAAAAGTAGTTCTCATTTAAGAAGAAGGAAGGAATGCATTTTAAAGTGTTCGTATTCTACTTAGTAAAAGTGTCTGTAGTTTGTTGAAGATGTTAGGAAAGAGAGTGTGTATGCATGTGTATGAATGCGTACGTACATAATCAGAGGTGAAAAAGCGCATCTCTGATGGAACCGTCATATTTGTCAGCGGGACAAATCTGACTGAACAAATAATGGAGAAAAGATAGGTCTTGCTATAGTAAGAGGTGAGTGGTGGAGTGTGGCTGATCAAAATTGAGGTGTGTTGGACTGTGTATCATCAAGAATTCCAAGATGGGATGTGAGGTGACAAATAACATGATTTTGCCAGACTTTCCGTCTGCAAAGCATATTAAATTCGAGTCGAGTACGGGATTTCTCATGTCCTGAAAATCGGCTGTCTAAAAGACGAGATAACCCATTTTCTTGGAACAAAAATCTGGATTGTTCCAAATGAAAATTGAATCAAGTGTCTTCCACACGCTGACAGTATGCGTGAGTGCAAAATACGTATGAGTCCGTTACACATAAACCTTTTAATTATCTTTCAATCCTAATCTCAAATTAAAACGAAAGTTTGATTATGTCGTCAAACCTTTTATTAACCTTTCGTAAAAGAATGTATTCACACCTACATTTTTAATCGTAAATTATTTTTTAATAGTATCGCTAACGTCATTTCTCTGCATATTTGACCTTTATCAAAATACCTTTTTATGTTATGGCTAAAGCTTGACAGCCAATTTACCTCTCAATGTCATACATTTTGGTCTCTGAACGAGAGAACTATGTATCCTTCTCCCGCCCCTTTCCAAATCCATTTTAGCCGGCACAAGGAGAACGCATCTTATTTTATTACATTATTTCCACTAAATTAATTATCTATCTATCTATCTATCTATCTATCTATCTATCTATCTATCTATCTATCTATCTATCTATCCGTTTATCGACCTGTCTATCTTATTTATCTTTCCAACTATCTATCTATCTATCTATCTATCTATCTATCTATCTATCTATCTATCTATCTATCTATCTATCTATTATTCTGCATCTCCTAGGGCATATATTGGTACAATATTATTTGTCATATTAGAAACCGTCAACCAGAACTGTCACCAAAACTGTCAACATAGGTTTCTTTCAGTTTTCAAGTTGGTATGTATGTAGTGGGCACCAAAATGGAGCAAAATTTAAACTTTTACTCCTTATTATGTCTAGAAAAAACGATTTTTCTGTTTTTTAAAAATTTAACACCTAAATAGGTTTTTAGTGAGGGGTTCAATTTGCAATGTAAGTTTATGCTGAATTAATCAATAGTTTGTGTCCGCTTGTCTTTTTGAAAATTCAGACATTTTTTGCCCAACAAAATGCGAGAGAGACTTATTCATTGATCACCCTATTTTCCATTTTTGCTGCCAAAAGACGTTGGTCATGTGATGGTTTCTATTGAGTGACTAACCAGACCTGTTAACATATAGTTTAATATTTTACATATGAAACAAAATGTAAGGAGAAATATCTGTCACATTTTATAGAGTATTAAATTATATTTTTATAATATTAAATATTGTTTTCTATCAGATGAAGCAGACATTATATGTGTCTATGTATCTATGTATCCTGACTTTGCCCAGCCTTAACCATTGATAGTAGAAACTTGAAATTTTGCACACACACTCCACTCAATGAGTAGGGAAATGGTTTCCTTGTTTTGGAAAATTCCCCCCTAAATAGGTTTTAAGAGGGGGGTTCAATATGTAATGACAGTTTATGCTAAATTGGTCACTAGTTTGTGCCTGCTTTCAGACCGAGAAGTAACACAGCATATGTGGGTGGCGGTGATTCATAATTTCCCTTTGAATGCTAGTTTTCTTTATTTTTACTTTTGTTACCACAAAGCCTGTTCTTGGAAACGCTTCGACTGAAGCACTAGTGGGGAGGGCGATAACTGGTGTGGAGTGACCAACAGTGAGTGGCCAGTGATGAGTGTAATAACTGAATAGGCAGACCAATTCCATTAAGATTAGTTGAAATGTTATTGAGTTCTGTTGGCACCATTGATGCCCCCCCCCACACCTGCTATTCATCGAATGTTGTTGTTTCTCAATTTCACTTAAACAAAAATAATTTCAATTAAATTCAGATGTGAATAATTAGGATTCTTTTTCAGAGAGCAAGTAGCGAGAAAACCAAATTTGAAATGTTTATTTAAAAAAAAACAACAGGTCTGGTTAGTCACTCAATAGAAACGGTTATGTGACTAACATCATTTGGCAGCATGCCATGTTGGGGCTGATCAATTAAAAAATTGAAAAAACAGGTGATCAATGAATAAGTTACTTCTCTCACCTTTTGTTGGGTGGTTATGATTAAAAAAGTCTGAATTTTCAAAAAACAAGCATGAACACTGTCAGGCAAAAACTAAAGGACCAATTTAGCAAAACGTTTATTTTGTAAATTGAACCTCCCCCCCTCCAAATATTTAATGTTTAAATTTTCAGCTTCAATGGCTACAATGAAGCATTGGTCATTGATTGAATGCAATAATGATTGAATGTCAAGTTGGTGGCCAAGCAGTCAGAAGATCTTCACCAAAGTTCATGTGGATAGATAGAGTGACAATTTACATAGAACAAGCCTGGCTGTTGCAGGGTCAAACTCTACTCCTACTTCTATTCTGACTGAAGATGATTACTGCAACTTTTGGATTGGATATATAATAAATATATTCGTGGATATGTGAGACTTTTCAGTTAATAACAAGGCAGATAGAAACTATCTCAGATGAATATCATAGACATGTTTGCACAATAAAACAAGCCTGGCTGTTGCAGGGTGAAACTCCACTCCTACTTCTATTCCGACTGAAGATGATTACTGCAACTTTTGGATTTTATATATAATAAATGAAGATATATAAGACTTGTCAGTTTGGCTCAGTTGGTAAGAGAGCCACTTAGAAATCACTTTCAAATCATGGTAGGGAAATGTTAATTTCATATATTGGTTTGGTTTAATGTCATGTGATAGACAAACAGTGAAGAGTTTACTCCCCTGAATTTGGTGAGTAGTCTTCCCTGTTCTTGTTCTTGTTCTTCTGGTTATTACAGGGGGAAAACTAAGTCAACTCCAACTTAGACTGGAGTTTGACAATGAAAACCATTTCCAAAGAAAGACTAAGTACCAGGATACTAAGTACCATGTGACTAAATACCATGAGACTAAGTACCATGCGACTAAGTACCATGAGACTAAGTACCATGAGACTAAGTACCATGTGACTAAGTACCATGCGACTAAGTACCATGCGACTTGGCATTGATTTGAGTTCTGCTGAAATGTGTGCAATAATTAAGAATACATTTTCATTGGAATCAGCAACAGAATTGTAGAATCATTCACCAATCACGTTGCTAAGTGATGTTTTTTTCAGAGAAGAAAAGAGAGTGTCTTCCTTAAGTTAAAAAATCAATGGCTTTATTTAGTCATTTTTTGACAATGTTTTTGGGAAAACTTGTTACACAATCAACTTATATATACATATTTTAATATATAAATTTTCATTTAGATCTAAACAACAAAGTCGTAAAAACATCATAACTCGAAGAGGTGGTTTTTGATCAAAACTGCTGGGGTCCCATGGCAAGTTAACGGTACTACTTTTAAATTGCCCTGAAACCGTTGCTGTGGAAAGTAGCTGAGGATTGTCCGAGTTAAATACACTAGTAATTTCAGTGTATGACATATTGCCTTTCTGAGAACATTTTTTCTAACAGCTGTTAAAATTACATCTTCCTCTTTGTAAAATTAGCATATATATTTCCTTCTAAGGATGTGTGTCGTTAGAAAAACCGGGAAACTGAACATAAGAATTTTGGAAGGAGATAGGGAGGAAAGGGTTAGGGAAATGACTCTTAAGGCACTGACTACATTTACGAACACATGGTCACATCGATGCTCTGAGAAGTAAGTTACATTTATTTTTCTTAATAACATTGTTAGTAATGGAAGTTATAAAAGCTTCATAGACTATATATATATAATCAATAAAAAGAATAAATATACAGAAGTATATGTATTTGAAAATCATTTGAAAATCTACCTTGATAGTGAAACAGAGTTTAAACTTTGTATAAGCCTTTTTTATATGTATATGTATGTAATAGTTGAATTACAAATATATATCATCAAACTAATATATGTATATAGGGTGTCACAGAAGTAACTCCCGATTTGTCCCAAGATTAATGCAGGCTCTAAGGGAAGCAACTATTAAATTACTATTGAAAGCAACTATTAAATAGTTGCTTCCCTTAGACAGAACTGGCGTTACTTATGGGACACTCTGTATATATATAATACTGTGATGATGTGCATATCATGGTTCAATTAAATATCAGTATATAACTTGAACAATTACATATGCATATTTCTAAACATTTTGAATCAGCAATTAACATCCAAATAGCTTTAGAAAATGAACAATTATTCAGCTATTATATATTTTCATACACTTTCAAACATGTGTGTGCATACACATGCACACACATGCACACACACACACACACATACACATCTACAACTAAAGAACAACATTTTCATTAAAACTAGAGATTCATCAGAATTATGGGAAGCGTCAGATCTTAGAGGAAAGGGACAAAGGTCAATGTGTGGGGTCAAAGGAAAGTTGAGAATTAAATAAAAAACAAAACAGGTCTGGTTAGTCACACAATGGAAACTGTCATGGGATCAATGTCTTTTGGCAGCATGCCGTGTTGGGGGTGATCAATTGAAAAATTGGAAAAAGAGTGATCAATGAATAAGTTACTCCTCTCGCCTTTTGTTGGGCAGTGATCAGTCCAAAGTCTAAATTTTCAAAAAACAAGCGTTAATGCTGCCGGACACAAACTAAGGGTCCAATTTAGGATAGACTTACATTGCAAATTGAACCCCCCCCCTCTAAAAACATATTCAGAGTTTAAATTTGCAGCCCTCTAGCTTCATTGGTATGGCCTGTACACACGATAATTACATACATACATACATACATACATACGTACATACATACATACGTACATAGCCAGCCAGACAGACCAACTTAAAAAATGAAGAAACCTATGGTGACAGTTTTGGTTGACGGTTTCTAATATGGTATAAAGCTGATAGTAGGGGCCTCCCCCCGTGTCTTGGTCGACAATTGTCTAAGGGAGACAACTCTTACTTCCCTCCATAAAAAATTCTGTAAATTTATCTAGTTGATTTGTACACATTTGATTGCTTACCAATACGGATGTGTATCTATGCATGTGTGTGTGTGTGTGCGTGTGCGTGTGTCTGCATATATGTGTATTGGGGTGAGGGTAGTGGTGTGAAAGATTATCACGTAAATAAATTTCAGGATTTCTAATGTAAAATTGATGTAATTAGAAACTGTCAACCAAAACTGTCACCAAATCTGTCAACACAGGTTTCTTCAGTTTTCAAGTTGGTCTGGTTGGCTGGTTTTTAGTGGGGAAGGGGTCCAATTTGCAATGTAAGTTTATGTTAAATTGGTTCCTTAGTTTGTGTCTTGCAGCATTCACACTTGTTTTTTTTGAAAATTCAGACTTTTTTTTTAGTGATTACTGTCTAACAAAAGGCGAGAGAAGTAACTTATTCACTGATCACCACATTTCCAATTTTTTTAACTGATCACCCCCAACACGGCATGCCGCCAAAAGATGTTGGTCATGTGACGCTATCTTTTGAGTGACAAACCAGACCTGTTTTATTTGAGATTATTTTTCTAAGAAAACCAGGATTTTTTCAGCTTTACTCATGGAGATTCAGCATTCATTATGCAAAGTTTTTCATGTCTTTTTATTAAAATGGAAGTTAAATTGAGATTCATATTAGAAAGCTTGACATAGCTCAGTGGTATATATATATATATATATATGTATGGAGAAAGAGAGAGAGAGAGAGAGAGAGAGAGAGAGAGAGAGAGAGAGAGAGAGAGAGAGAGAGAGAGAGAGAGAGAACTAGCATTCAAAGGGAAACTATGAATCACTGCCACCCATATATGCTTCTTTTACTCTGTAAATTAAGCAGTGGTGGTGGTACAGTTACCTTGATGAAAATACTTACTGCATGGTTGAATCATAAATTTATGATTAAAAAAACAAAAAAACAGGTCTGGTTAGTCACTCAATAGAAATCGTCTTTAGGCAGCATGCCATGTTGTGTGTGATCAATTAGAAAATTGGAAAAAGGGGTGATTATTGAGCAAGTTACTTTTCCTAACTTTCTGGGGCTGTGATCACTAACAAGTGTGAATGCTGGACACAAACTAAGGGACCAATTTGGCATGAACTTCCATTGTAAATTGAACCCCCATTTAAAACCTTTTTAGGAGGAGAATTTTCAACAAAAAAAATATTTTCCCTTCTCATTGAGGGGAGTGTGTATACAAAATTACAAGTTTCTACTATGAACGGTTAGGGCTAGGTGAAGTTCGGATACATAGATATATACATATAAATGTCAGAACACATGAATAACCTAAACCCAGCAACAGTGATTAAACTGATCTGTTGCAGGTAGCAGTGATTAAAAAGTCACACTATTAATTATATAGATAGATTAAATAGATTAAACTGTAAATAATTATCATGATCAATAAATAATAATAAGTAATAATATATATTAAATAATAATTATAATCTACTTTGATATATTCTTGCCAAATTGTCTTGATTTATGATGTTTCTTCAAAATAATTGAATTAGAAATATACACCTTTGTGTCTTAAAAAATATTTTTTTTATTTCATGAAAAAGATGTTAAGAAAAAAAAGACACTTTGTTCATAACTGATAATGTTAATCACTAAGAAACCCCAAGAATCTTTAAAAATAGTGATTTGCAGTTTTTGTTATAAAGAAGTCATTTTTTATGGACACTTGTGAAACTAAAGTGTATTATTTTATTACATTTTAGAGGAGTTTCAAGAGCTGTTATCATATGCTTATGCAGAGACGTAGCTAAAGATTAGGGTGGGGGGAGAGTTTAGGACCCCAGGGCAGTTGGCATAATATCCACTTTCATTTAGTGAGATTTGATGAAAAAGGAAAATTTTCAATAAATAGACATGCATGTCACTTACAACCCCAAAGGCTGAATTATTATTTATGCAATTCATGTATGTACAAATATATCCTTGTTAGTCAAAATGCAGTAGGTGAACTACTATATATAAGAATTTATAAGAAATGATAACAATCTTTTGTTAGAAATGCAGTTATATCAATAAAGTTATTGTTTTGACCAGAAATAATTAGATAAATCAAGTTTCTAAGAAATGCTAAAAATCGTCCAACGAAATGCAATTATATCAATACAATTAACCAAGATAAGCTGATCCAAGGGAGATAAATTTTAACATTTTATTTAAATGAACGCAGTACCGTAGATTCTTAAATAAAAGACAAGTCTTTTTACTAAAAAAATGGCCCAAATCAGCTGTTTGACGTATACGCAGGTCAGTCAAAAATGGCCAATACTTTTACTTATATGAGTACAGTGTCGATAGGAACAATGTGTATTAACGAACGATAATGCCCTTTGTTTTAACTCAATTCATTACGATAGATTTGTATGAAATACTAAGTGGATACGGTGGGTATTGTGTAATATCAATTTTAAATAATCTTTTCAAGTCAAGTAATTCGTCATCACTGATGAGAATTTCACTTTTAAGACTTGTAAACAATGATTCATATATTGAAGATTATAGAAATTCATATTTCGGTGACAGCTGACCAGGTCTCATAAGGGGATATCTCTCATGATGACGTTATGGCAAAATAACAGACTCAACTTATATTCAAGTCAGTCGATCTTCCGAAATTTTATTTCGAATTCCGAACTTCTCCTATATACTCACGGTCGACTTATAATCAAGAATATACAGTATTTTCATTTGTGATTTTTAATCATTCCAAACCATTTTAAATGATCTATAATTTTTCAGTTTCATAATTGATGAGATTTTTCATCAATGCATTGTTAGCAAACGATAAAATCATATGAAATTAAAAGTAATTTAAATATAGAAATAAGGTATTATTCAACAGGGGACAACTTTCATATCTATCTATCTATCTATCTATCTATCTATCTATCTATCTATCTATCTATCTATCTATCTATCTATCTATCTCATATTTTCCCAGATATCTGACCCCAGGCAAAAGCCAAGATTTTCAATGCAGCTATTCATCAGAACCCAATCTTCCTACATAGCTCGCAGTCAGTACATTTCTATCTGACATAAATATGTCACATAAATTCATATTTTGGTAAAATAATACTTAGCCATTGTAAATATCACTTGTTTGAAAAAGACGTTTTTTTTCTTACCAGATCATTATTATTTGCTCTTTAATTTTTAGTCAACACTTCTTCCCAATTAAATGAAAAAAAAGAAGAAGCTTAAAAGTGATATGTTACTTTTCTGGACCTAAAGTGATATGTTACTTTCCATTGGTTAAAACCGATTTAATTGACCTGATTTAAACTAGTCAACTTTTCATTAAAGTAAAAAGATTAAATACTATGATTATCCCTGAAATCAGAGTTATTTCCCTTTGATCATAGATCTTAAGCACATTATACCTTATCCAAGTATTGCAGATTTATAACTACTTCGTAGGAAAAAAATAAAATAAAAATAAAATGAATCGAATAAAAATTGATAAAATAAAATAAAAAGATTGTTAATCCTTTTTGCTATAAGATAGAAATAGTTTTCTTTTATTTGCTGAATAATGACAGACCATTCCATTTAAATACTTTAAAAACATTTCACTGCTTTCCACTACTAGTTGACTTTAATTTAGCAGGTAATGGACGTGCAGCTTTGTCCGTTCACCAAACAAAAGAAGCTGCAAACCCAATTGCTCGCTCACTACCACTATTTACAAAGCTGCATACCGATTCCTCGCCAGATCGTAAGTAATTCAAGTAGACATGTAGCTTTCACCATCCACCAATGGACTCTGGTTAGATTTATTGAATTAATTGAATTCATTTAACAGGTTTTTTCTTTCAACTGAGCGTGGTTTCTGTATTTGAGAAAGTTTGGATAGATTAGCATTTACTGTTATAATCTGTTATTACCCCGAAGACAAACAAACTTTAGCCCTTAAAGACAAACTTTAGAGCTTATTATATAGAAAAAGATAATTATCTGAATACTAAAAACAAAATCAATAATAATTTCGACTTGCTTAGATTTAGTTATGTAAACTAAACAAAAGCTAAAAAAACAACATAGTTGTTTGTGCGTTCCGTACTTTAAAATTATAAACGTAACTTTTTGTTAAGCTCTTAAAATGCGTTTCTTAGCTCGAAGAAACCACGGAAATCTTTGGAAATTATAGTCTAAAACCATCTAGAGTGAAATATCTTTTAGGGGGCTGGGGGTGGGGTGGATTGAAACGCAATTGTCAGGGAAGTAAAAATCGTAGTTTTGATGACCGTAACTTTTAGTATTTAGAAAAAGTAACAATTAAGATTCGGTTTGAACTTATTTTTTGTGTCTGTTAATTCTGTAATGACAAACACCCTAATATTTGAACAGCAAATAAATAAGTTTATGTGCTTCATGAAGGTAAATAGTAGTTCGAAGTAAATGCAGTGCAGTTCTAGTTTTAGTGTGACTAAAATACAAAAAAACATAGCTGTTTGAGCATTCCATAATTTAAAATTCTAAACGTTACTTTTTGTCAAGCATTTGAAATGCGTTTCTTAGTTTTAAAAAATCATGCATTCTTTGGAAATTATAGTCTAAAACCATCAAGAAAGAAATATCAAGAACCTACAACCGGAGAGTGGGGGTGAGTAAAACGCAATTGTCAGGGAGAAGCGTCATGACATAAATGTTTGTTTACCGAACGTAACGAATTCAAAACACACGGTCCTTCTCACCCCTCTCTCACTACCGTTATTACTATCACTCACTCTCACTCTCTGTAATTCCTTCTCTCTCTGTTTATGTATGTGTGATTAATTAATCGATTTCGACACCCTGTACAACTTTTTTATGAATGCCAACCCCCTTATGTTACTTTTACCATCCTTCTGAGTATTTCTACAAAGTTTTATTAAATTCCATTTAGGCATCTTAGAGGAGAATGGAACAGAAAGCACACCATTTTTTCCTGTGTATGCTAAATTTTGGTTATGTCCTTAACCTAACTTAAAAGAGGGTCGGCACTTCTTTCTTTTTCACAATCTACCTATTTTGATTAGTTGTTGATTACAAAACAGATATCAAGGATGGTGAGAAGGTCCACACGTAACCGATTGAGGGTTGGGTTATCGGACGATGACAGGTTTGGCTTTTTGGTGCGCACAAGGAGCAGAACGCGGATTTTTGAATTCCCCATGACTGAAAACCATGAATTAGCCTTTGAAATTCTGTTTTTTTTGGTGTATGCTGGCAGCCATTTTGTTTTATACAAATGAGGTAGTTCTTTTTTCTGAAAGAGGACATCCTAAGGAACATTTTGGTACCCTAAATGTAGAATCATGGGCGGGGGGGGGAGTTGCACGGTAGGCACTGGTGTCCCCCGGCCTACTGGAGATGTGTTGACATTATCCGTCCATCCTCGACAGTAAACCATTTAAATGTTTCTAGATAAGAAAGTGAATGATTATTAACCAATCGTTCCCAATAAATGTTTTCTCCTTCACTTCAGATTATAACTTAACAATTGACATCGGTGTTTTTTGAACATGGTCAATCTTATCCTTTAAAAACAATAACCACGTCCCATTTTTAAGAGAAGACACAGGAGAAATATTCTATTCCATTCCTATTATACTCCTTTCCATTGTTTGCCTTCATCAGAGCATTTTCAATAAGAGAGGGCGAGCATGTTTTATTTTGAAGGTCTAAGAGAGAGTGTAATTTAAGATGCATTTTGCTGATTGCCAGGGCAAAAATGGACAGTAACTGAATTTAACTAAGATAATAATAGACCAGTAAAGGACTGTGTAAGTCCAATCCCCCAAATCCCAGGTGGCCTTGTGCCAAACTCACACAAGCGCATTGTACATTTTGTAAAACGTCATTTGTATGCAAGGCGCATGGTTTAGATTGCGGCAAACGTTACCGATGTCAAAGGAGGCTGGGGTGAAACATGAAATTCCCTAATAGCCATTCTTACAAATTTGTTATTGTAATAAATTCCTGGATCCACCCCAAAAATTAATCAATTCTCCCTTAGCCCATGACCGACTCTTCCACAAAATGCCATTGAAATTCATTGAGAACTTTTGGACTTATTCTGTGGACAAACACGAGTAAATACATAAATGTATGAAAACAGGGAAATAATATCTCCCAGTCGAAATAATTCCTGGATCCGCCCCAAAATATAACCAATTCCTCATTACCTCATGGTCCATCCAGAAAGTCTTATTGAAATTTATTGCGAACTTTTGGCAATATTGTGTAGACAGACAGACACGCACAAGTTACACATTACGCTACTACAGGTAGTAATGTGTGTGAGTTTGTGTGTGAGTTTGTGTGCATGTATGAGTTCATGTTTGTGTGTGAGTGTATGTGTGTATTTGTGTGTATATATTAGTATATGTGTGTGTGAGTGAATGTGTAATTGTACTTGCGAGTGTGTGTGTGTTTGTGTGTATGTGTGTGTGTTTGAGTTTGTGTGTATGAGTGTATGTATGTGTGTTTTGTGTGTGTGCTTGTGAGTACGTATGTGTGTTTGCTTGTGTGTGAGTGCATGTGTGTGTGTGTAAAATGTGTATTAAATAAGGAATTGAAATATGAATTTAAAAAGTTCTGATATTTTCGTAAACTGAATGCATTTCCTGTGATGATATGTGATGTTGGACTCAGCCTTCGGGTCGGACTGAGCCCCCCGCCCACTTCTTTCTGTACTGTTGTTGTTAATGTCTTCGATGGCTGACAAGGTCGATGCATGAACAAGCACCGCCGATGCTGGCAGTTCGGGCCAGATGTCCAAGTGTTACGTCTCCGGGGGGTGGATACTCTTTCGCGGCGTCGTGCGCGCCGGTGCTGCTTCTTTTTTCTCATCTCAATCCGGTGTCTCTCGGAGTGCTGCGGGCTGCTGTTACAGATCTTCCGCCACCTAGCTCAGTTCAATGACCTAACCCCCCTCCCATGTTGCAGGCCTAGAAAGTCGCTGTTGTGTTCTTGTTGTTCTTCTTGTAGTAGCTGTGTGAAATTAGAATGCGTTTTGATTCGTAATCTGTTTAAGCGTGTTAAGAAAAGAAGACAGAACAAGATAACACGTGTGATAGGGTTGATTAGCCTGGTAAGAAGTGACCCTTCCCTGCTCCCACTTCCGGCTCGCGCTTTTGGGACCGGAAACGGAACAGGGATTGCTGGGAGCTTCCTCGGCATGTTTATTTATACAGATATATTTATATAAACATTATAGTCGCCTCCAAGACATTCCTTGTATTGATCCCCAACACTGAAATCTGCGGCCGTGGGCGACTTCTCTCCAGAACAGTGACTTGTAGATACGAGTTAAACAAATCTAACTTTGATGCAAAGTCATATTCATGGACTACCCAGTGAGGATCAAATTCACTAGATTGCAAGACCAACATGTTAGCAAACAATCCACTGCTGCTGCTACTGCTGACGACGACGACGACGACGACGACGGCGACGACGACAACAACAACAACAACAAAAAAAACCAAAAAAAAAACCTGCTGCGAAGTGTGAGGATGAGGTCTGGTTAGTCACTCAATAGAAACTGTCACGCGCACAACGTCTTTTGGCAGCATGTCGTGTTGGCGGTGATCAGTTAAAAAATTGGGAAACGGGTCACTAAAAAAAGATCAAAATCAAGCTTGAATGATGCTGGACACAAACTAAGCGACCAATTTAGCATAAACTTACATTGCAAATTAGCTCCCCCCTCTAAAAACCTATTTGGCTTGGAATTATAAAAAAAACAAAAGGTTTTTTCTAGACATAATAAGGAGTAAATGTTAAAATTTCCAGCCCTCTGACTCCATTGGTGCGGCATATACGCGTGATACATACATGCATACATAGCCAGCCAGACCAACTTGAAAACTGAAGAAACCTATGTTGACAGTTTTGTTTGACGGTTTCTGATGATGATGATGATGATGATGCTGATGATGGTAATAAGGATCAGGAAGAAGTCTACAAATATCTAGGAATCAATGAAAGACAAGGGATCCAACATGCAGCAATGAAGGAGAAGATTAGAAAGGAATGTTTTAGACGAGTAAGGGCAATAAACAAAACTGAGCTAAATGCAAAAAATAAGTTTGACGCTATTAACACCTTAGAACTATCTGTTGTTACCTACTCGTTTAATGTGATAAACTGGAATCTCGAAGAGATCCGGAGAATAGATAGAAAGATCAGAAAGCTTCTAACCATGTATAGCATGTATCACCCCGAAGCAGATGTAGATCGCTTGTACCTGTCAAGGACAGAAGAGGGTAGGGGATTGAACCTGATGTCGACAAAAATCTGACAATCAGTGGTTGCGGAGCTCTGGGCTGAAACCAGAAACAGAAGGGTTTATCCTAGCCGCTCAAGACCAAAGCCTGTTAACAAGATCTTACCAGGCACATTAAGGAACGGAGCAGATCCAAAGTGCACACGCTCAGGAGACTATTGGCCGTCTAATATCTGGCTGCTCTACACTAGCCCCAAACGAATTTAAGAATAGGAATGACAAGGTGGGGCAATACCTGCACTGGAAGATATGCCAATACTATAACCTACCCCACACAGAAAAATGGTATGAGCACAAAACACCACCTATGCTAGAAGGTGAAGGTGTTACTTTGCTATGGGACTTCACCATACATACCGACCGCACTATACAAGCCAATAGACCAGATATAGTAATACAAGATTTCAAAGATCATAAATGCTACCTTATAGCATCCCGTCTGATAAAAACATCTCAGCAAAGGAATCTGAAACTTTCAAAATATAAATATCTGGAAATAGAAATAAGTGTTGTTTTCTTTCCTTTTTCTTCTTTTTTGTTTGTTTTTTCTTTCAATATCATTCGTTTGCCTTCTACCCACTGGTATCCTCCTCCTCCTCCTCCTCCTACTACTGTGATAGTAGTAGTAGGTGGATAACTGGGAATGATTAAGAAAGAAACTGATGCTCACCTTAAAACTGCCCACATACTCAGAAAAACTCTCTCAATCAAGAGCCGCCTTATACCTTATACCCAACTTATGTGTCCCTGTCTGGAACTCTCTTTGTCTTTCTTTACATGAACTTTGTATTTGTTTAAATGCTCAAATGTCTTCTTTTTAAAAGATATTTAATAATAGTTCAATTATATGTGTGTATTTGTGCCCAGTGGGTAGAAGGCAAACGAATGATATTGAAAGAAAAAACAAACAAAAAAGAAGAAAAAGGAAAGAAAACAATACTTATTTCTATTTCCAGATATTTATATTTTGAAAGTTTCAGATTCCTTTGCTAAGAAAACCTTTCATTTACCTTAAGTCTCAGGTGAAAGACTTGGTAAATAATTGTATCAAACAGCAAATCAAGCAAATACTACTACTACTACTACTACTACTACTACTACTACTACTACTACTACTGTAGTATTTCTCTTAGCGAAGGAGTCTTATAACAAAATTTCATTTAGCAATTGCCAACATTGAATCTATTAGCGAGGAAATAACAAATATTTCGAGAACATGTGAGCCTGAAAACATAAACAAAGAAAAAGACGCGTGTGTATTCCTACGCCACTTAGCGGCTATCCCACCAGTTGCGTCTCGTTGTAAACTGTTGCGTTATTGTGAATGCTTCTTTTTTCAATAATTATTAAACCATACATCCTAAGAGATCTTCTACTGCAGGTGGTCCACCAGTCTAGTAAGACAATTACAATCCAAATTGAACCGCAAATTGTGCATTAAAGTGGAGCTAGCGTCTCTACAACGAAACTTAGCAAAGATTACGGCATGGCTATGAGTAGCATTTCCACTATTCGAATAAGAAGAAATAGTCCGTGCAATAGTCTGTAACTCTTTAAGTGCAACAGATACAAATTGACAAGCTGATTCCCTTTCTAACGATATATATATAAAAATTCACTCCCACCTCACATTCATACAAA
>VCCN01000258.1:5114351-5127961 GCA_006491835.1 Architeuthis dux | reverse complement strand
ATGCGTATGTGTGCGCATATTAAACAAAGAATCGTGCCAATAAATGATCACATCATTGTCACAGTGACGATTGAATATAATTACAAAAGCCTGCGAGCCAAACTTGCAGACTATTACATCACAACAGGTGCTGTAAATATACATACTACATACATAGATACATATGCAGTGTGTGTATATAAAAGGATTGCATGAAAAAGAACACATATACCTACCTGCCTACCTACTTACATACGTTGTGGCTGTCAACTCGGTAACGAGACCATTTTTTGCGTTCCATTTCAATTTTCTTTATAGACAAGGTTCCTTCCCCTTATGGGCTCTGAGGACATTGTTACTTATCGTTTAGTGAGGTCAATATTGCCAAATGCCTGTGAGAAAACGCAACACAAAATAAAACCGTTCTCTTATTTTGTCCACTGTATTTCTTTCAAATTAAGGTTTTTCTTGAATATCTTTTTTTCCATAACAACTTTCGATAAAAGCTTTTTTCGCACATGAAGTATATGCAAAGAGCAACGCTTTCTATAAATTTCAAGATCCTGTGGGAATTACTATTAATAAGAACTACATTTCAATAAATCGTTCTCTTATTTTGATCGGTACTCTATATATTATCCATTTTTTTATGTTAAATATTCCATCCATATATATTTATTCAGAAAATATCCTAATTTTGAAGAGGTTTCTCAAAATGTTCGTATTAAACGGAATGTGTTGAACGGTTACCATCGTATAACGATCAACCAATTTGGGAGAAAGTAAATTAATCTTGTATTAAACTTTAAATGATATTTAAACTGTTTATTAACTAAAAGTAATTAATTAGAAAAAAACGGAATCGAAGTATATATTTTGGTTTAGTCAATTTATTAGATTGGTTAGTGAAAAACATTATTTTTGAATGAGAAATGCATTGAAGACATAGGTGTACGGGGGGGGGGGACTGTCCTCCCGAAATCAGAGAAAATTCGGGCAATTGATATTTTTGCCTATTAAGAAAGGCAAAAAACAATATTTCTTCTAATTTACATGTTGTGTGATGTGTACAAACTGTGTATAGATGATTGATAAAAACAGACTTTTTATCGGAAAAATAGTTCTTGTGTTTTTAATCTGTGTAAAACTTCGGGCGAATCAAGCCTTCTCACTCCTTAATCAAACAATTAATTATACCCGTCGCTCTAACGTTTTTTCCCCATTTATACTGAAAAGATCACACGTAATAAAGACTAACAAAATAAATAAAAGGATAAAATAGGATATGTGCCGATTGTATCTGTTTTTCTTAAGTGTTCTTCTTAATCCTTATTCCAATCTCGTTCGAACTTTTTTTGAAAAAATAGAAAATGTTGCAAAATTTATTGTAAAAAAGAATAAACAAAAAACCAGACGAGAGAATTTGAAAGAATGAAATATTTTGCATTTGTTAATGTATCGATTCCTTAGTTATTTCTAATTCAATTGAGTTGACTTGTTTTTCTACCGTAACAGAAACAGCAAGAACAATCGTCACCTAATTAAGGGGAGGAAACTCTTCCCTGTTTGTCTGTCCCTTCACGTTAAACCAAACCGATATATATAATTAACCATTCCCACGACCAAGTGTTTGCTAGGCGACTCTTTTACCAACTGAGCCAAACTGATAAGTCCTACATATCTACGAAAATGTATGTTACAAACACGCAGGGCCTTATTTCATTCTGATAAATAAATACATTTATAAAATCAATTTCCCTACCGTGATTTGAAATCACGACCAAGTGATTGGTTGGCGGCTCTCTTACAGACTGAGCCAAAGCTTTACATATCTTTGAAAATATATATTAGAAATACGCAAGGGCTTATTTCTTTCTAATAAATAAATACATTTTATTATATATACGATACAAAGTTTCAGTAATCATCTTCAGTCGGAATAGAAGTAGGAATTGAGTATGAGCCTGCAGCAGCCAGGCGTGTTAGAGTTGTTTTCGCTTTGCCAATTGTTCACTCTATAGTGCTATTTCTTTTGGTTTTTATTCTCAATAAATTTTGATAGAAGAGAAGGAAGAGGCTAAACAGAAAGGACAAAATAAACAAAAACATGCACCTTAAATATCGCATGTATTTGATAGCCATGTTGTCTAGCGATAGTGAAAGTAAAAGTAGACCCAGGAGATGGAGATTGTGTGTGAGATGAGCTGAGGTGAATGAGTAAACAGGACCGAGTGCGTAACGGCGTTCGCGGCCGATTCGGCGTTTAAAAAGAGGTTTGGCAGATCATGTTGCCAAGTCGAAGTCCATGCTAACTGCGTCAGTGGAAAACCTCAAACATGTCCGATGTGAGCTGAATACAGATTCTGCTTCCGGAAGGACTGAGACAGGCACGCGCATGCTCAATGGTTGTTGACACTGTGTTTCGCTTGAGCCTCTTGAGGAGGCCGCCCAGAAAGTTTTTTTTTTCTTCTTCTTCTTCTTCTCGCCAAGGGAGACAATGACTTTAATTGCCCATGATTTATTTGTTATTCCTTTTGGAATTCCAGCTGCGCGTTTCCTTTCCTTCTCTTTTAACTCACCTTTTCGAATGTTTTATTTATTACCTTTTTTGTAATTTAATTCCTAAAGATTTGTAAACCAAAGAAAAAAACAAAGAAATGTATTTGCTCTGTGCTTCTTGATATATTCTTCCTTCGATTCTGTTCAGTCCTACAGCAATCAGAACAAAGACAAGAAAGGTGACAGCAAAAACAAATCGAGTGATTTCAAGGATTTCAACTCCTCAGTTGCTTATTCTACGGCACAGTCAAGATTTGCATAACATGTCTAAAAACAAACCAAAAGACGAGATCATTGGACATCTCTATCGACAAGCCAAAAGTGTTACTTTTTAAAATCTTTATTTAAATGTCTTTCAACGGCTTTTCATCATCATCTTTTCTCCTGATAAATAGTGTATGTTATTCGTTGGGATATTTTGGAGAAAATTGCCCTCAGCTCTAGTTGATACTAGATAACCCTGTGACCCGTCAGGTTACCAGTGAGAGGAAATCTGATGTGACCAGAAAGAACCCCATTTTTTACGCATCCACCCCCCGCAAAAAAAGATTGTCTACTCTACAATTCGCATTTAATAGTTATATCCCTTGACAAATCGGACATTATAATATAGAGTGAGTGCGAACGCAATCCCACATGATTATTATTAAGTAATAAATCACCCGGATCTTTTTTGCATTATTTAAGCTCATTTGAGAAGTTAACGGGCAACGATCACATTGAAAAATTGCATTCTGTGATCCATGGAAATCCTCAACTGACCTTTACAGATTCTTGCCACTTCGAAAACTCCACGGACAGCCGGGCGGCGATTTCCACGGATCACAGAATGTAGTTTCACTCTAGCACGTGTAGCCCAAATACTAACCAACGTGGCGTGATGCAGTTCTTTCATACAAAAGGTCAAAGTCACTGCTACACAACATAACAGCAGTGAGCACTCTAAAAGGTCTTATTGGTGCACTGTTTTAAAAGTTAGGTTTCTTTTTGGACAGCCCTCGTATGTATACATTGTCAATGTTAAAATGCTATTTGCTTCTCAGTTCTGCATCAATCATTTTATAGAGACAGTCAACCGACTTTCAGTTTCTTTGTATTTCTTTCGTGGGACCATTTTACTGTCGATTTTTATCATCATGATCAAACACTTTTGCATCAGCTCTTCCTTTCGGTACAGGAGAAGAGATTGAATTTCCTCCATGAATTGGAAGCCAGTCGTCAGCCAGGCGCCATATTGCTAAGACAGTGTCTCAATTTGGCTAGTAAAGACTACTTTCTTGATTAGTGATATATGAAAGGAAAGCAAAATTGTTTTTTCTGTGTGGAGAGAAAAATAAAATGAAAAAGGAAATGGAGAACGATTTTCTGACTTTTTGGCAGACGACTTGGTCTAATGCCAAACAGGAAAAGTTCTTTAATTTGATGAAAGTCTTGGAGCAATCGCCATACCAAATATTTCGGTGGAAATCTTGAAACGTTTGATCTGCTGGTATTATTAGAGAAAGAAACCATTTCTTAATATTATCAACGTATTTGCTGCTTGCCAGTTCTAGTCCCAATAAGTGGAGGATCATTTTAGTTGTTGTTTAAAACTGGATCCATCCGAAATGTTAAGTCACATCAGAAATATGATAATTTGCAATTATCATTTTCAATAAAATAAGGTAGCACAATCATTTATGAGTTTGACTAAACAATTACTGTCATAAATTGAGGGTTCTCTTTCGATATAAATACACAGTCTCTAATTTAATTTTAATAAAATAACACTCGGTTAATATGGCTCGATATTGATGACGTGAACTTTCATTGCCCTATACTTTCTCATAAATTGATGTTCATTTATATTCCACATGATTTTAGATTGTTTTTGCTCTATAAAATATAATAAATGATTGGTTTCAGGATTCAGAATCAGTGAGGTGTAACGTCAATTCATGGTGTCCTCGTGTCCTGATGATGACATGAAATAAAACAATATATAAAAACAGAGCAGGCATCTTTTCATAATTGTGTGCAAGTAAAAAGGAAAATTAGTAAAGGTAGAACATAGTATGGATAGAATATATCCACCGAAAGGGAAAATTTTAAAGCCAATTTAATGCTCGTAGTGACAAAATGGGCTTATTGATGGATTAAAAAGTGAAGCATCTAATAATTGTAAGGCTTACATATTTGTTTTAAAAGCTTTTTTTTATAAAAATCTAATCATCGAACCCATATTTATACTAACTGTGTGTGTGTGTGAATGCGCGTTTGATTCTATTAATATACGGAAAATTCCATGTTGCTCGTGTGGTCTGCAACGATGTCGGTTTTCAAGTTTAATTACGTTTTTAAAATAGTGTATCGATGTTTGCTTGTTTATTTCTCTGATCATTCGCAAAAATTAATTTTATAAGATAATATGTTTTTTTATCATCCTTTTCTTCCAATCTTGTTATTTAAGATGTAAAATAAGATTATTTTTCAGAAATTTCACTTCCCCCCCGTTTTTTAACCTCTAAATGGTACAATAAAAGAATTCGACGAAAAGGCAGTCGGCAAAAAGCCAATTCGGCAAAACTGATGTTCGTCAAACAGGTTGTCTCCTAATCGTCCGCATGGCGAAACTATTGTCGGCTGACTGTGAGTCGGCGACACGTCGTTCGACGAAACGACCGAGAACCGAATAAACAGTAAAGAAAAGTAAGAGAAATGGTACAAGAACCTTTTCGTCGAATTACTCATTCGACGAAAAGGTAGTCGGCGAAAAGCCAATTCGGCAAAACTGATGTTCGTCAAACAGGTTGTCTCCGAATCGTCCGTAAGACGAAACTGCTATCGACTGACTGTGTGTCGGCAACATGTCATTCGACGAAACGACCGAGAACCTAAACTTTTACGGTGGTGTAATAAGCATCATACTTCTTTTAATCTACATCTGTTGATAGCACTACAGATTCTGGTAATATATTACATAATCCCATCACACTATTACTAAAAAATAATTTTCTGATATTTAACCTACTTCTATTTACTTCTACCGTGTGGCCTCTCAGTCCCTTGTACTCCACCCCGTCTAGTAAAAAATATACATTATGGTCTACTAATTGTAAACCCCGCATAATCTTAAACATTTCCCTCCTATTTTCTGACGACGTTAACCATAACTCCTTTAATCTATCCTCATAACGCATACTTTTTAATTATGTTACTAACTTAGTTGCTCGTCTCTGGACTTTTTCTAAGAGATTTCTTTTATCTTTCTCCAAGTACATAATAGTTGCATTTAAATAACAGCAGATTCTCCATGGCCTTATTGAAGATTGAATCTACTAAATGGCAGTGTGATCAAGATATTAAGTTACAGTAAGCCTTCAAATAAAAATAATAAGAAAAGATAGCCACTATCTAAACACCCCACCCCCTACCGCCACCCACCCCAAAACCCATACACTGACCCTTTCTAAAAAGTAACTCCCCATTTAACAAACCAGGCCACCTGAACATACAAAACATATATCATTTCATTCACACTACACAACATGGACTATCGCACGACTATGCTATGTTCTAATCTCTTCTGGTGACGTTGTTCACAACGACGAAATGCATAAAGATGTATCTTCATGATAATAAACATGTTTGTTACGTAACACGCTTTTCTCAATCTTTCTTTTCCACATTGTCTAATCATATCTACCATTCTGTCGGATTCCCTTACATCCACACAACAGACATATGATATATTTTGATATAAAATTAAGAATTACTAAGAAAAAAATACATATTTCCAAAAGTATTCGGACTCTATTAAAAATTCATCATAAAAATGTTATTTAAGAAGGAATGCAGGTCTAGACCTTTCTGTACCTGCATAGAAATGGAAGGAATGTTCCAACAATACTTAACAAAGGTATGATTTCATCACAGTCACCATTCACTACTTTTACCTTCTTGAAACGAGGCAGTTATAGTTAAAATAAAGGAGCTCCCAACCAAAAAAAAATGTAATTAAGCAACATAATGAAGGTTTGAGCTACAGGGCCATTGTCAATATGTTAAATATCCCTGTCAGTACCATTGGATCGATTATTATGAAGTGGAAGAAGTTTGGAACCACCAAAAACCTTCCTCGAACTGGAGCTCCACGGAAAATTTCTCCTCGAAAAATGCTAAGAACAATCAAAGTGAATCCAATGGTAACTCGAAAGGAGATCCAAGATGATTTGAGAGCAGCTGGTTACTAAAACAACTATTAGTAATGACACAGGAATGGCTTAAAATCCCGTATGCCACGGAAAACACATCTGTTGAAAAGAAGGCACAGAGATTCTCGGATGAATTCGCTCGTGACTATTTAGATAAGCCTAATTATTTTTGGAAGAACCTTCTCTGGTCAGACGAATCAAAAATTGAACTTTTTTGGCAAACTCGTCATACATGGAGAAAAGATGGATTCGCTTCTGATCCAACAAGCACCCTCCCCACAGTAAAGTACGGAGGTGGAAGTATCGCGGTTTGGGGGTATTTCACGTGATTGAAGGAACCATGAATGGAGAGATGTATAGGAGTATTTTCGAAGCTAATGTGTTCTCTCCGGTGAAACCGCTGGAGCTTGAGGAAGGTTGGATCTTTCAACAAAATAACGACCCAAAGCATACAGCTAAAATAACTCGCGAATGGTTTGTTCAGAACAATGTAGATGTGCTTCAGTGGCCTAGTCAATCTCCTGACCTGAATCCAATTGAAAATTGATGGCGATGTTTGGAAATTCGAATTCATCAGAGGGAGGCCAGACACATTAATGATTTATTAGAAATATTATTATGTCTCCCTTTCCACAAATTTCCTGCCTACCCCAAAATAAATGAAAGGTGTTAAAATTGAACACTTTGCCATTGGTTGAAATTCAACCAATGAGAAGCGCCTAAAAAAAGGGCCGCGCACTTCAAATGCCTTTCCTACCCCTCGAACTGATATATATATATACTCATGGATATATCTGTAGAATGTTTACCTGCCAGGGAATACACCAATGAGTACATTTTTGTATAGAGATAATAAAGAATAACACTAGTTATATAATTATTCTTTAAAAAAGATTTTCGAATATTTCTGCGACCCCCAATATTCTTTACGCACCCCCCCTGACGGGTCCCGACCCTTACTTTGAGAAGCCCTGAGCCGCCAGTTATTTAATCCGGCACTGGATATACATATTAAACGCCCCCTCTCTCTCTTCCTCTCTCTTTATTTCACTATAGTTTTGGTATACATGCATATATACACGTGTGCATATACATTCTTATATTTCAAATGAACAGACACATTCCATTGCTTTACATATCTACATGTACAAATATTCACAAGTCGGTGCATATCAAAATGATTGCATAAGCGAATATGTGCATGAGTATTTTTATATACACTAGTTTACTATACCCTTGCTGTCAACATGTAAAGAGTGTAATAATTAAGTAATTTTGCAATTGCATTGTACATCTAAGATATCAAAAGCATTATGCTGCGCAGCATTTTATTGTTTATATTCAATATTTCCTGAATATTAAACTAATCTAAAGGCAAAATTAAGTAAAGATAAAATCTATCAAGTTTAACGTAACATAAAATGTTATTTCTACTAAGTTACGTCACCACATGACGTAAGCTTGACAGACGACAAATTCTCATTGCTAATGTATGTATGTATATGTGTGTGTGATTGTGTACGTGTGTGTATGTTGCAGCGAACTGAAAGGGTAGACAGTTATATCTTATTGACACCCCTTTTCAATTAGTCCTTACTTTCCACGAATCATTTCGCAGCCGCTATATCTCTAACTTGCTTGCAAATTCCTTCATCAATTTCACATCTATATCTCTAACTTGATAAGACGGCCCAGGCGTAGACCGACTCCAAATATTATCACACTTGCGTTATGAATGCCATTGTAATCTTCCTGTTCTTAGTAGTGGACAACATGTTATCTCTGTGACTTGAGAAAAGCGTAGTTTATGGTCACCTTTACTAAGTACTACTTTATGTATTCCTTTACTGAAAAAGATCGTCTCCACGTGGTTCTTAAGAAACAGTAGAGAATTCATTGTAAACAAACCTTTCCCCTCAAATATACTTTTTGCTTCAAACTCGATCATGGACTGACATTGTAGGGATTGAAATATACAGAAGTCAAGTTGTCTCCCTTGAAATACGAGGTCAATTCCGTTTAGGAGATGCTTGTAGCCAACACTACACATACACTGGTCACCGCCAAGTAGACACATACAAACAATGGACATTGCAATAAAAATAAACTTAAAACTACTTCTTATTTCTTGTTGCTTATCAAGGATAAACCTTTCGCTTTAATTCTTTGGAACTTTGAAACCATGGCAAAATTCTTGTCGGAGAAATATCACAAAAGATGCGATAAACACAGACAGGTCAACAGTGACCTACTCCTTTCAGGACCCCAAATCCATGTGCAAGGACATTGTGTAACTTATGGCTAGAAAAAATCGAGGAACCTTGAACCCAGCTTGTCCGTCTCCCTCAATCTGGGTAAGTAGAAATCTAGAACAAGAATAATCCGTGTCTAATCCCACAGTAGATCACTTCTCACTTGGGCCAGACAGGATTTTCAGGTTTCAGGATACATCATTGGGATTACGCTTCATGTCCAATAAGTGAAAAACAGAATTAATCCGTGAATATGTCTTATATTATATTCAAATCCAATGAGCAAAGATAACCGATTGAAAGAGATATAGAACACTGGTTGACTAAAAGCAGTTATCTATCTATCTATCTATCTATCTATCTATCTATCTATCTATCTATCTATCTCGAAATCCTGGCTGTCATTGGTGTTCGAGTACAGATAAAAGCCAAAATGCCTAATTGTGAATTTCAAGGTAAACACTATGAACATTATTAGTACATTACCTTATTATTCCCAAACAGTCAGTACACTCATAGTTTTGTAAAATATGCAATACTCACATGATATATCTATTGAGTAGCTATGGTGATGCCGCAGCTAACGAGCTGATATCATTGACTGAGAATTAGATGAAGCATTGCCAATCATGATCAACTATGGCGCTGAACAATCGGGGAAAGATGAAAGATGAGTTCAAGGGTTAGATTTGATCTTCTGCCTTCTTGTAGCTCAGTGGGTAGAGCAGTGGCGTATATAGACAGCTTCCCGGGGTAAAAGGTAAAATTCGAGTCTCGCCTAGAGATTATTCTTTCTTCTTTAGATGAAAAAGAAAACTAGTCAAGTGTTGATGAGAGTTACTGTCTTTCTTGTTGACGTATTAAGGCAAAAGCAGGAAATACATTTTTTCGACTTCAACCTTGGAAATGGAGAAACATCTGCAACACAAACACATTATATTTCTACCAAGCTGATAAGTTAAAAGAGCAAAGAGCAGAGAGTCTTTACGAGTTGAACCATGATTGATTTAGATGAAATGATAAAGCAACAAGAATGATAATAATTAATATTCAAATGGATCATCCAACCAAGACGAGAAGAACGTATTTAATAATTGTCCACAATAAGAAGACGATTAGTCAGGGGACGTTGTTGTTCCAGCAGACTATAGTGTAATGTTGAAATAAAGGGGAAAGCTGTATTCCTTGTGTGAGAACTGGAAAATTGTGCCCATCATTATGGGAGCTCTTGGAACAGTCCCGAAGAGTCCTGGAAGAAGTTTGATGAATTGGAAATTCAAGGAAGAATCGAAACCATCCAAGGGACAGCATTACTAAAATCAGTAACAATATTGCGGAAATTATTGGACTTGCTGCTACTTGAACTCCAGTGAAAGCCATCAGTTACTACTGGTGAGAAATCCCAATGAGTAAACAGAAATAGTGAAGTACTTGCGACAGTTCCTAGGCGACAGTTCCTAAGAGAGGAGCTTAAATCGATGGATGAAGAGACAATGACATTGATAATCATGCATAGAACTCTAAACTCCAGAGATGAAACTGACATACAATGTGTAAAGTGAAAAGAAAAAAGACTGTGCCCCCCACTCCTCCTCCTCCTCCTCCTGCTCCTCCTCCTCATGATCATGATCATGATCATGATCATCATTTTATTGTCCGTCCTTGGACATAGACCTTCCCCAAGATTCGACAGACCTCTCTGGCATGGACGTCGCGGAGCCAATACTTTCTGAACGTGCCTAGTTATTCATGCCATCTTATTTTTTGTCGGCCACACTTTCGCATAAAATCTCTGGGGATCCACCATGTGAATCGTGATATCCAGCGATTGTCTGACATTTTTTGCATCATGATATCTATGACCCCTGTTTGTTCTCTAATACACTGTGTGCTGTCTTGTGATCTCTCCATGTGATGTTGAGCATGATTCTCTCCTGTGCACGTAGCATGGTTCTCAGTTTGAGTGCCACATAAATAGACTTGTATAATATGCACAACAGAGCAGAGAAAGAATCATGAAAACAGCTCGTAGCAGTGCAGTAAGTGATGAAGGCTGAACACAACAAGGAAGGAAAATGAAAATAATATTCTGTAGAAGTTTAACAGACAGAAACTATCGTAGATGAAAAGCCACGAACAAGGTTTTGTATATGATACCTAAAAAGAGAGACAGAATCACTTATGGAAATACTCTAGATTCAGGACAGGATCTGATAGCTGTAGACGAGAAAAATAAGTTTGTCATATTGTAGATGTGACTGTGCCAGCTGACCACAGAATAAAGACGAGGAAAATACCAAGACCTCGCCCAGGAACTTATCGAACATGAAGGTTGGGATCGTTCCTATAATAACTGGCTCATTTTGAACCGTACCAAAACATTAAAGGGGAGATTGGAAGAATTAGCGATTCTAAGAAGGGCTGAGACTGTTCAGACCACATCACTGCAAAATTTGAGGAGGTCTGTTGTTAAGCAATCTCCAGTGACAACCACCGAGCACCTGGTGTTAACATGCAAATGCATGAAAAATAATTATATTAGCCTAATAATAAAACAAGACAATGGCAACATCAACGACGATAACAATGATTATGACACTGTATAAAATAATATAAATTATTTTCAATTGAGTCTTTCTAACATTTAGTCCCGTAGAACCTCCGAGTAACCGTGAGGTAGTTGTAGTAGTGATTTCGGTGCAATTTCCTTATTACTATAAACACGAACAGGAATGTTCCCTTCTATTTTCCACCCACACAGGGACAGATTAGCAGTGCAAGTAGGAGGAGCACTTGTTTAGGGTGGATCAATTCACATAGGAACTGGTGGCGTAGTTGAATTTGCATAAGAAACAGCTGGCGCTTGGCTTTTGGCACTGACATAAAAAGCAAAGTCGTGAATTATATGGTCTTATGGGTTTCAAATATCCTGCCTGTTCAGATTATTATAGAGAAATGACGTTAACCCCCCGCTAAAAATATTTACCGAAATTGTGAGTTAAATTCACTGACGGGGTGACTATTTTGCATGATGCTATAAAGCAGCTAGTGCCAAATGAATTACTAGAAGGGCTTCGAAATATGAAAAGTAAATTCAGTATGATCAAGGATCGAAACAAACAAGAGCCTTTCGAATGTTATATTTGCATTTATGCACATGTAAAGACAGTTCTATCAATGTGTCGTATGTGACTATATGTTAAGGCAAATACTTATATTTGAAAGAAGCATTCCATTATTAAAACATGGCATTACAATGTTATTAGATGTCATTTGACCTTAAAAGCGACATACATTCAAATTATTCTTGCATTCTGTAGGAAAACAAGGATTATTTGGAGACCAATCATGATATTCTCATGAAGAATCTAAATATTCCATACTTATCTCATTGACAAGGGCAGTTGCTTATTGTTTCAGCCTTACACAACTTTTAATGACCTATGAGGATATTTGATCTAACTTAAACACCATTTTATAGTCATATTTGATTCTTAAATAAAAAAGAGCTTTAATTTGATACTCAACATGATATGTGTCTCTCTGCAAGTACATGTTCAGTATATTTCATGTAGTGAAAAAAAGAACGTGGCTAATGACGTCATTAAAAATGCTCAAGAGAGAGAAAGTGGCACCATTCGGAATCTAAACTATTATTTCCATCAAGAAAAATCGCATCTGTCTCCTACTTCACACTTATGCACTAATACCACTAACTTCTACCCGATAGTGCTATTTCGATTATGGTTTGGTAACTCTTCTCACACAAATACAATTTGCTACTAGAGATCAAACCAGACATGTAAGAACAAGCATTGGTATCATTATTATTAATTTGTATTACTACTATTTACTTTCATCTCAATTTTTAGTTGCTTTTTATCGAAACTTTACTCAGGCCGTCTTCCCTTCGACAGCCAGTAAACAGCATTGATCTGAAATCAAGAACAAACTTACCCGAAGCCTATTCTTAGAAGAATGTACACCCGATTGACCCGAAGGTCTGGCCTAGATTTCAAATCAATCTAACTTGAAGCAATCTAAAAGGTCGCGAATCTTTCCTCACTCCGCAAGAGTAGAAGAGGAGGCCTTACAAAGAGAAGGAATAGAAGAGGAAGAGCCGTGCGTGATTGAGTTTCCCAATAAAAAATGATTTCAGATTTCAAAGGGAGTCTAAATGAAGTAGTAGTTGTAACATTACTAGGTATGGTAGTAGTAGCAGGAGGAGGAAGAATAAGAAGAGGAATATTTAACATACTAGGGGCCGACAGACAAACCGACCGAAAAGTGTCTTATAGAGATGAACAAATTACATGTGCGCTTCTATTTTCGAACAAAAGTTTTTATTCTACACAATTCAGATATAATAAAATATATTTGAGTTGCGTAGATTTTTTGGAGGAGTTGCCAATGGCAGTTTCGTTTTACTCTTTCAGTCATCAAACTTGTTTTCTTCTGTTGCTGCATTCAATACACAAAGCAAATCATTTGTAGAAGATTGTATGGACAATTTTCTCATTTCACAATCAAAATGGTCTAAACATATTCAATTGCAGAAAGGATATGTATTTTTCTGAGATGATATTCTACACACACTCTAGAAGTTCTAAACGATCAATATTCAAAA
>VCCN01000258.1:5048622-5062200 GCA_006491835.1 Architeuthis dux | reverse complement strand
AGCATTTTATGAGAAAACCAATACACAATTCACGTTTTCGGCAAGAGATACAGATTGACAAGCAATACCGTTGAAGAGCTGAGGGATTTCTCTTTCTAATGATATATATATGTATATATCTCCATAACCATAGACTTTGAACTGTGTACTCGAAATCTCCTGTAAGATGCTGAAAGCCTTGCTTCACTTTGGGGCCGTAACATTCTAAGCCCAACAGATACAAATTGCGAATGTGCACCACTGGATAGCTGATGTAATTCTCTTTCTAATGATATATAATGGTACATATATATGTATATATAATTAAATCCACAATCCCTAGAATATGGACTATAAAGTTAGAATTTCCCTGCAAAACGCTAAATATCTAGCAGCACGTTTTGATACCCCCATCAGAAATAAATTCCACAATTCATAGATTTGGACTGTGTACTTGTTTTCCCGCAAAATGCTGAATACTTAGCTTCACATTTTTCACAACATTTTTCTTGGGAACATCTTTTTTCTGAAAGAGAACATCCTAAGGAACATGTTGGTACCCTAAAAGTAGAATCATGGCGGGTGCACGGTAGCCCCTGCTGGCCCCCGGACTAAAATTGTAAAAAGCGTATAATTATTTTGATGATTTTGATGAGGCCACCACTCCTACCGTGGGCAAAAAGTAAGATTCGGCTAAGGTCCCACTTTAAAAACTCGACTTGAGGATCAGGGATGTGTCCCTCACTAGGGTTAGTCAATTGTAGTGATGAATCAATTAAAGAATGCAATGCCAGGAATCAATGTGAGAGAGTTTCGTTTTTAGTAGCGACAAAACATCGGGAGTTGAAGAGAAGCAATTTTGAACGCTAAACTAAAGGAAGTTCCCTTCTCCCACCAGATTCCATAAGCAGAGACACTGTATTTCATAGACTATAACACTTTTTCTCTCCTCCTCCGAGCGGTGCAACACTCAATTTTGAATATAAATGAATATAAATATTTGTTTGTAGAATTGTACATTGCGTCCATCGTTCTTTGATGTTACCGTATTCTTCCTTTGGCACACACACACACACACACACACACACACACACACACACACACACACGGTGCACAGTTTCAAGATTTTGTCACCCTAAGTTAAATGTGTCATACATTCCATTGAAACCATAACAGACTTTCGATGATAATTATTTGAAAGACAGACAATTTTACTTTGAGCTTTTCTCTCTAAATGAATAATGTTAATGGATTTTCATTTCAATAAATAAATAAGCAAGTTTTTATCAAATGAGAAGCAAATGATTTTAAATCATTATTTCCGGTTATTTCCATTTTTTTGCTTCCTGTTTGTGAGTTGGAAGTTATGACAATCAACTTCCGATTCATTTTAGTGTCACAGCCATCGACAGAGTGTGTCTATTGAAAACAAAATCGCTCTCACACATATCTACTTTATGAACCCAGCCATTAGTCAAAGCAGAATTTATTTGACTTCCGCATCATTCAATATGGTAATCATTTAGTTGCTTCCTTTTAAAGTGACAACAGTTTAAAATTCAAATTAGCTTCAGTTTATTGTTTTCGGCATTGTCATATATTTCATTTTAATGGTCGATTTTATATTTTCCGGCCTGTTTATAAAGCATCTGTTTTGAGTTCTTTTGGCTGGAGCGACATAGAACAACACAAAAGTTCAAGCATCACAAATCAGACGCGGGGTTGATGAAACTCATAATAGTGATGCCCCGAACTGTGTGGCCTGTCGCGAAGTATTGGGTTTAAAAATGCGACTCAAATGCAAAAGAAGATTTGTGCAGTTTATGGAGAAATTAACTACTGTGAATAATCGAACGTATCAAACGTGGTTTGTGAAGTTTCATGTTAGATATTTCTCACTGAACAATACTCCACAGTTAAATAGATCAGTTGAGGTTGATAGCAATCAAGACATGAATTGAGAATAATCAACGTTATACAATGCGGGAAATAACCAGCATACTCAAACTATCCAAATCAAACGTTGAGAACCATTTGCACGAGTTTGGTTATGCAAGTAACTTTGATGTGTGGCTTCCACATAACCAAAATATTCCGTTTTCGAAATAAATTGTGACCGGCAAGAAAAGTGGATAGCGACTAGTGTGTTGGCCGGCTAGTTTATGGCTCTGTACGTGGGGATGCTGAATGGATTCAGTGTGTTGAATGGAAAGAGGATGAGGAGACTTTCTTTAGCCCTAAAAAGGGCTAATGTACATATTAGTATGGAGAGACTTGTTGCTGGCCCTGAAAAGGGCCGGGTTTGCATATTTGACCGGTGTAAATGAAAGACTTTGAGTCCTAAAAAGGACTGTTGTTATACTGGAACAAGTGGCCATACATGTTTGTTGCCTGCGGAGGCTGTGAGGGTCGCCATGTTCTGGAGTCGAGGTCACGTGATGCAAACGGAGAGCGGGGATTGGCCGGTCAGTCGAGAGCTGTCTAAGGAAGAAAAGGTTATGCCGTCATGTTGGTTTTATGGCGCGGAAATATAAATGTGGACACGGGGGGTCGTTTATGAAGGAAAACAAACAAGGTAAATTAAGTGGTTACAAATGAATGGTCATTTAATAACGAAGGAAAAGACATGTCGAAGAAAATGGGTATAAAAGCATGCGGGGTGAAAATGATTGGTGAGAGAGAGAGAGAGAGAGAGAGAGAGAGAGAGAGAGAGAGAGAGAGAGAGAGAGAGAGAGAGAGAGAGTTATTCGGAAGGAGAAGGTTGTTCCGTAGTAGTAGAGAAGAAGTTGGTTACGAAGCGATTTGAGCTGGCAGACGTGTTTGTCGTTTGAGGCGAGGGATGTGAGAGATCTGCTTCGCGCAGTGGACAGAACAAGGTTTACGCTCGGCGCGTGTGACCAACTCACTACAGTAGTAGTGAAGAAACGCTAGACTAAGGGTTTTTGACGGTAGCCAAGACATCGGTTGAGGCGAAGTGAGGCAGATATGCGTGGGGGCACCGGAGAGATGTTTGGCTGAGACGACTAGAGACAAAACGAAGTTGTACAGAACTGACCATGAAGAGAAGTTGGTAGTGGTAGAGTAGGAGCGAATATTTTACGTGCTGCGCAGCACGGGCCGAAAGATAGAAGTGGGACGGCGAAGTTAGGGGTTTGAGCCTGGCTACTTATAGTAGCTAACATCAGCAGCAACTGAGCGGTGACGTCGGCCAAAAAGTAGGAAGCTTTATTTTCGTATTTTATGTGGAGTAGCCATTCTTGGCCGGTCGTCCGTAACACTTTACAATAACGTGGAATACACGCAATCCTGGGACAAGCGAAATAAACTACCACTAACCATACCAAAGGCCGGTCTTCATCTAAAGAAGGTGGTGCTCTGTTTATGATGGCGTTAGAAGGGAGTCATCTATTATGAGCTCGTTCCGGAGAACCAAACGCCACAAATTCAGCTTTACCTTTGACTGAAAAAGATTCCAACGATATATCAGATTCTCAAATGGATGTTTGGATAAGAAATTGCCCCCCCCCTCTTCCGAAGATCGTACCAATAGCATTGCGTTTCATCTGGACCATCTAAATTGAACTTCTCGTCAGAGAACAATACTGTTTTCCATTGTTATTTGATCCAAGTAACCTTTTTTATTAGTCCACTCGATGCGCTTTTTTCTTGACCGAAAAACAAAGTTGCCCCATTCATTGAGACGTTATTGGATACTCTTCGCAGTGATATTAAGATCAAGTTTATTTTGGAGGCCCCTAGAGCACAATGTATCATTTGGTACCTCTTAAAGAAGGCGACAACGGTCTGCAGTGGTCAATTTGCGTGGCCCCCTGGTGGTCTCTTAGCGTCATACGTTTCCGAATTCTTAACAAATTGCTAATGGCGTTTTAGTTTTATTTAAACATTTCTTTAAAAGATCTGTTCAACTTTTGTGCAATATCACTAGCAATCTTGTTCTCTTCATAACAAGCTAAAGTGTTCCTCTTTACCTCTGAGTCTTGTCCCTATCAGCATCTTCAAAACAGGAAGAGAATGCAGTGTGCATGCAATGTTCAAATGACAACTTCTAGAATCACTTCAAACGAAGTTGCATCCATAGAAAGTTCTAGAAACTCCGGGAGAACATCAGAAAGGTTTTTGCAATATTTGTAATTTATCTAATTAGAGTGTAAAAGGTTAATAAGTACCTCTAGAATTACACGATAATTGTTGAGTGAATATTCGGATCTAATTTGTTTGTTTTCATGAATAACTGGTTGTGCAACTGTCGATGAAAATAAAGATAGGAGCGAAAATAAATATGATAATCTGCCAGAAGCGAAAACAAAATAATAAAAAACCTAAAAAACGGAATGACGGCATAAAACATCTATTGTACGTATTGTTCGTGTGACGCGCCCACTTAATGATAAGGTTGGAGTTAACATACGTCAATTAACATCTGTATGCCTTTCTGCGCATGCACGGACGACAAGAATACTCTTCCTTCGATTATCATTGTTTTTTCTTCTCGTTTTCTCTTTCATACATTGTCTAAATGCTTTTATTTTTTTAAAAAGGTGATCTATAATTGTTAAATTCGGTAGGGTATTCTCGAGTCATTATCAAAATTAGTAGTAATTATCAATATGCATTGTCCAAGTTTACGAAACAAATGTAGGCGAATTATTTTTTTATAAACTCTTTTTACAAACTAATTCATTATTTCATAAAGCGTTAGAATCTTTGGAAGAGATTATCTTTCGTTAATTGGCCATTCATATAAATTATGGACCTTATACATTACTGGAGAACCGTCATCAATTAACAAGTCGACGATTTTGAACAAAAGCAAAATCAAATTAATGCAAAAGAAAAACAATGATGCCAGTAATCTATCTATCTATCTATCTATCTATCTATCTATCTATCTATCTATCTATCTATCTATCTATCTATCTATCTTCAGAGTGATGATGCTCTTTCTAAACATATATACAGAGGAATGATAATTTGTAGCTTATTTGCAAACCTATCCACCCATCCATCCAACCATACAGGCATACAGACATACATAGAAGCAAGCAACCCACACAAACACATAAATGCAAGTCAGGGATGTGACTAAAGTTAAAAAGAGCATTATTAACGGTAACATTATTAATATTTTGACAAACGGATTTTCAAATATGCACCTGATACTTTAACAAAATAAAATGTAAAAAATAATAATAATAATAATAATAATAATAAAAAAGATCTGGAAATCGAAACTGCAAGAATGTGGCATTTAGACACAACCACTATCCCAGTAGTAGTAGGAACACTGGGAAAGATTAAGAAACAATCCCAGGAAATCCATCTTTGACTGAGATACAAAAGATCGTGCTAATGGGCACTGTCCAAACCGACAGATAAATAAGCGCAAATAGACCTGACAGAAAAGAAAAGAGGTGCATGCTCATCGACATGTCAATACCATCTGACAGAAACACTTCCGTGAAGGTGACCGAAAAAATATCAAAATCCAAGGACCTAGAAATCGAGATCAACCGGATGTGGGGCATGAAAACCACCATAACACCGGTGGTCATCGGAGCTCTAGGACTTGTGAAGAAGGGAACAGAAAAATTCACCAACCGTATCCCGGGTAACATAAACATCCAAGTAGTCCAAAAGATCGCCCTACTTGGAACAGCCCACATACTGCGGAAAGTGCTGTCGATTAGATGAAGACTCCCCTATAGGGAGTTGACAAATATTTAGGTAGAATACCAAACATCTACGAAATACAGAAAATAATTCTCACAGGCACCGCTCATATCCTCCATAAAGCACTGTCCATGTAAAAGGTTTTTTAAAATGTTTATATATACAATTATGTACCGTTTTTGTTGTATGTGTTAATTTGTGTAACGTCATGTTGTGATGATTCTTGTATGTGGAACATGAGAGCCTGTTAATTATAATCTGACAGTGCCTACTAAGTCATAACATTGTTGCCTGCACTAGGTTTCTGGTTGGAACTCGGTTGGCAACGAATGAAATCAGACATCAAAGGAAAAAAATGACATTCAATATACAATCAGAAAAAAAAGTTTGAAATACACAACCTTAGAAGACGAGTTTTACACAGTCTGTGATTGAGTACGTCTTTTACTAGAGAGAAACCCACACACGGCCAAAGTGTTGAATGAGACATTTTAACGTTTATATTTATGTCAATGCTTACAAAAGAATGAAAGAGAGACAAAGAAGGGGAAAAGAAGGAAGGATTAAGTGGAGTGAAAGATAAAATGGAAGAGATTAGAAGAAAGGGGAAAAAGAAAAGAAAAAGCGAAGAGAAAGGAGAGAAACTGGTGAAGGAGAAAGATGAGGGGGACAGAAAGATGTGAAGTATGAAGAGAGTTTGAGTGTGCATAGACACAAAGGTTGTTAGGATTCCCTCTTCATAACTGCATAATATTCAGCATAAACAAATAAAAATCCTAGTAGTACTTTATTTTAATAACTTCATTCCAATATCAGAACAATCATTTTTTTCGCCAAAGGATCAACTTCCCTTCGATGTTATTTCAATTGTGCTTTTGAGGAACATTTGGAACATCGACGATGTGATCTCAATAGAACTGTTTCGTTTTGTATTTATTTTTTATTATATATAGAATTTGCACATTCAGGAGCAGAACATTTTTCTTGCTTTTCATTGGTCGAGGCATCGCTTAAAGGAATGACTCATTGTACATTGCTTGCCGTCGGTTAAGTTTGTTGACGTCACTGATTCTATCACCACGACTGAAGAATTAGGGAAATCAATGGATGATAAACGTAATAACACAGATATATTGGCATCTTGCTTAATTACTATTATGTTATGTTTATTTCAAACCAACAAATAGATCATATCAACGAATCGACCGTAAACGGCTACTTTAAGCTTAACAATTTGAAAATAAGGTCACGTGACTAGTTCTAAAAATAGCATAGGGTGTAATTTATAGTGTTTTATTGTAGTGGTTGTTAATTTCTAACTTTCTACCACGTTTGAAGCAATTAACATGTTTATATGCATTGGAATGAATACATAAACGCATAAAATGCGAGATATTAAGTGAAAATGGCAGCCATTATGGAAAAAGCTCCATGTTGGTCACGCCCAAACCTTTCAGAGGATTTCCTCAGCTAATTTTGATCAGTAGGTTTTACTGACCCAGAGAATGCTTTTAAACCTAGACAAACCCAGACATCTGTTATAGATCCTTGGTATTTGACTTTACTAGAAGTATATATTTGTGAAACGAGAGTTTTCCTTCCTGATTTGTAGCAACAAGTATTACCAAATTATCAATTATGTATTTGGGTTTAAATCAAGGCTTTTGCTTCATAATCTAAACAATGGGCCATACCTACGTAGATATACAGATGAAGACAGGGTAAAAGTACTGATTAAATAAAAAAGAATTGAAACTCATCAAGTTATGTTCTGTTCACTGCCCTGAAACCTAAGAACACAAAACAAATAACCGAATGTTTTTCTCTTATGTAGTTTTTTGTCCGCTAAAGATATTATGACACCACGCTGTGATCATTTCAATCCTTTTGTGAAATAATATTGCTTTAATATATAATGGAGTAGCGAGACAAAGTTTAAATTAGCGGCACAGTATGTCAAGACAACCGTAAGAAAACTAGCGCTCGGGGGGTAAACTTTTACGTATCTTTTATATGTCATTTCGAATCAGCTACCGTTGGATTGTGTCTCTTGATTCATTTTCTTACAGATGCCTTATTTGATCATAACTAAACATGTTTTGATATCTACACACTGGTTCAAAAGTTAGAATAAGTATATTTAGGGAAAAAGTGTAGTAACCAACTTTTATTATCTCTTAGCTTTTAAAATCTCCATCCAGATAACCCCCACCACTAATTAATATACCGCACGAATAATATATGATATATTCTATTTACATATATTAATATAAAGTCATTCGTTCAAAACCTACAATGCGCCCCAAAACTCTGTTCAGACTAGAGTGAGCTGAGAAGAATTGCCTTACATATCTTTAACATGTGATTTTAGTAATGCCAGTAGTGACTCTCTGAGCATTAAAGTAGCCATTATCATTTACGATTTATTTCATAACATTTAAACCATGGACTTATAAAAAAAGAAAACTAGTTTTGTTATTATCTGATATGTATAAATTTCGAAAGAAGTTGTTCAGTGAAAATGACTTTGAAATTCATGTGGAGTTGGAGTAACGAGCTTAATCAAACAATCTCTTTGCATCATTCAGTTACCCAACACATCTTATTTCATATTCATTCCTAGTTTGTCCATCCCAGTTAGAATCAGAAATGAATCTGTGTATAGTAAGGTAATTTGTGGATCAGGCTATAGAAAAGATAATTCAACCTTTACTGTCATTGAATATAGCAAGTAGTTTTTCCGAGCTGTGCTATCTTTAAGAGCAATTTTAACAATTAAAAGTGAGTAGACAAACTAAATGAAGAAATTATAAAGAAACTTTCAGTAGTTAATAGTACTTAGATGTATAGATTCAGTTGCAAAAGAGGATCAAGCAGCATTTTATCAGCCAGAATTGTGTTATCCAATACTAATATGACTGCGAAATAAAACGACGCATAACGATATGTTGGTAAACATTTGGTATGAATAGAGACATTCTGAAGAGTACCTTGCCAATGTGCTTAAAGCGTAAAGTATACAACGGTTGCATAATACCAGCCATGGCATGCGGATGCGAAACATGAAAATTAACAAAACGAACTGAAAACCAACTCTGAATAGCACAGAAATCCATGGGAAGATCAATGGACAACTCTAAGAGATAGAAAAAGATCAACATGGATCAGAGGGAGGACGGGAGTGAAAGATATTATACAAATAATTAAGTAGTACAAATGGAGATGGGCTGGTCACCTAGCAAGAATAAATGACAATAGATGGGGGGTAACTAACCGATAAGTGCCCATGGGACAGTAAATGCAGTAGGAAAAGGCCAGACACAAGATGGAGGGACGAGATAGAAAAGTTTGCCGGTAGGACGTGGCAGAGGTTAACACAAGATAGGTCATCATGGAAGGAGATGGGAAAGTCCTTTGTCCAGCAGACATAGACATATAACGGCTGCTGTTGCTGCTGCTGCTGATGATGATGAATACTCCTTTAACTGTCAGAAAAGTAACCGGAGATAATGCAGGTTAATTATTTCTCACCCCCCCCCGCCCCGTACCAAACTACAACCATCCGACACAGGTTTCTCTTTTGTGTTAAGAAGACTTCAAGAATCAGAAATATATCTGTGTATAATAAGGTAACTTGTCAATCAGGCCGTAGAAAGTACAAGTCTTCAGCCTTTAATGTCATTTACATCTGTCAACGAAGTTGAAAAGCGGAATATGTTTTGAGTCGCGTCTGTTTGTTGGTATATTTGTATTTTGTTGGTTTGTTGGTTCGCATTTGTCCTCTCCGTAAGATATCTCCAAAAGTTCTAAATGAATTTCATTCAGATTTTCAGGAAGGGTGGACAATAGGCAAATGAAGAACTGAATTTTGGGGCGGATCTATGCACAAAGTCGTAGTTATATGTCCAAAACACCTAATATCACCAATTATTCTTCATGTCTGCAAGATATCTCCAAAAGTTCTAAATGAATTTAATTCAGATTTTCTAGCGGCGTTGACAGAGGTATGCCCTCTCTAAGTGCTTTCTAGTTGAATAAAGTAAGTAGTGTCTCCTTCCCAGTTAGAATCAGAAATGAATCTATGTATAGTAAGTTTGTCTTCACTTTTGATCCTTAAAAGTGAAAAAAAGGTTTCCCTTTACTTTTGACCGCTAAAGGTTGAAAAGAAAGGTTTCCCATCACTTTTGACCCGTTAAAGGAAAACAGTTTTCCCTCACTTATGACGCCTTAAAAGAAAAAAAGGTTTCCTATCATTTCTGACCCCTTAAAATGAAAAAAGAATTCTCCTCACTTTTGATCACATCACTTTCAAAAATGATTGCTCAAAAATTGAGGTCAGAATGTGAGGCCAGGTAAAGAAACCAAATTAAAAGAAAATGTGATCAGAATAAATATTCTCCTATGACATCACAACATTCTCTTATGACGTCATTGCACGGCAGATTATGACATTAAAAGTTTAGATTCTCAGTACTTAAGGAGAAATTACACCATGAGTGAAAATTACAAAAGTTACTTTTGACACCTCAAATCACAAAACTTATCGTGGAGAACTTGTAGCTTCCTCAAGGCTGATGGAAAAAAAGAGTTTTTCTTTTCAGAAGAGAGCCGGGAACTATCTGCTGCTGAGGTACCAAAGGAATTATGGGTGGTCCAACATGCCCCCCCCCCCACATATTCAAAATTCCAATAATTGAGAACATGGAAAGTGCGAAGTAGCATAACGGTCATTGGTACGGAAAACCGATTTCAAATTTAACTTAGCCCTGTTGCTTTCGGAAAAGTATGACCGCACATCCCTGTGCTCTGGTTGACGGAGAAGAGGCTAATTGAGTAAGCGCTTGGGAAAACCATTTTCCCATAACTAACGTCAAGGCAGCAATAACAGTAACAATTTGTTATGATAATTGTTTACCTTGAGAGTGGCCTGCATTAATTTTGGACTCGATAAAATATAAAATTTAAATGACACGTATCTTAAAGATATACCATAACACCAACAGAGAACTATCTACCTGGTATCAGCTAATGAATTTTAGTTCGCTCTATTGAAAAGGGCTAAAAAGCACCAACAGTTTATTTATAATCGTTGTTTGTAGCATAAAGTAACGTGGGTTTTAAAGTATATAAGTGATCAGAAGGTGATTTGTTTTGGCTTGAAATCAGTTTTGCTTTGGCGAACTTTCGAAGCTTCTGGCTGTTCTATGATTTAGTCGGTCCTGAAAACTGATTCAAGTTGATGCATCACTGTTTATTGTTTTCATTGTATGTAGTTTAGTCTTTGTTGTTCATAACGTTTCGCCCGTGTACTCTCCGACCTTCAACAGGTGTATGTTGTGTTCGGGAACTCACAACAAAGATGAGGAAAATAGTCCAACTAAACTACATACAATAATTAAAACACCCCGGCTGAATCAAAGTCGGAAGCAATTAAGACCAAGTGATATTTTGCGTTCAGAACACCATTTTTTAAGACATGATCATTCGATGAGGTGATATGGCAACTCCAAAAGGAACGTATGAATAATTTCGTTAATGCAGATGTTGTTCTCTGACTTGAAACGCAGACTTCTATCAACTAGGGTCCACTACTGCGTTGAAATAGTTAATATTTAACACATGAATGACTTGGCTCCGCGAACGGAGATTGGGGCGGGTTTTCAAGTGCAACGTGCGCGTGGCCGACCCCACCCTTTAAACCCTGGGTTTGCACGCTATGGTCCACCGTAGTGGCGCGGATAGCAGCAAGACTCCAAGGATGCATTAAGTAACAACATTAAAAGTGAAATAAGATGTTGGATTTAGCACCCTTGCTATCTTAGCCGAGTGGTGAGACTTGAGTCTCATTTACAAGTACTAAGCTAAATTTGTTGCCATTAACTTAAGAGAAGATAGACTGCCATTTCTGTAACTGTGTAGACTGTTTGGTTGGTAAATTCTACTGTACAGTCATATAAGAATCTAATAATCTGAAAGAAAAGATTCATTTTCATCTTGCCTATTTTCATTCGTTATATCGCTATTTGTACAGTCGCAGAAAAAAATCTGTTTTATATCAAGGCAAAAATTATTTTGGAGGGATCAGTTTAAATCTCTTGAAATCCTCGAACGATGGAGACTAATACGTCAATAAATCGTTTATATAAAAGAAATCCAATTGGGGCAGGAAAATAAAATCAGTTATCTCCTGAGTCAAATGTAAATCCGGGCTAAACTCCTTGGATTATCCCTGAGCTTCTCGGGAGATTCGTTAAAAAATATTTCTCACTACTACTACTACTACTACTACTACTACTACTACTACTACTACTACTACTACTACTACTACTACTACTACTACTACTACTACTACCACAACAACAAAAACAACAAAAACAACAACAACAACAACAACGACGACGACGACGACGACAACAAATCTGTGTATCTATTGTTAAAATCAATTAGAAAGAGCTCACAGCTGTCCCTTAGCTTTAGGAACAAATCAATCCAAAACAAGCATTTCAAAATATAGATGCTATGAACAGAAGACAGACGCCTATTATCAGCTTTGTTGTCTTCAACCAATCGATTTTGTGTATCAACTATTTTCCTCATGGCTATTTCACTCTGGGTAAATCCTTTGCTAAAATGAAACCGATTTCAAAAACAGATTCTCGTATTAAAGATATTTTAGGCCACTAAGATTTAGAATATTATCTTAAATTTGACAGTTTTGGACAAAAAAACTGTCAAAGGTTATAGAACAATTTGAAGAATATAAATAAATAAAATTCTAGTTGTAATCATACTCAGCCAACACAAAACAAAATTGTAGCACAAAACTTACTCAAACCAAATGTTTATTATGTTTACAGTTTGCAATTGTTTACTTGCTCGGCTAAGATATTACCGAAAGCCATACAGACTCATAGCTTTTAAAAGATTAGTGCCGCACTAATTTCCGATTAGCTTTCGTGATGTGTAGGCAACGAAATTCATTCAGTAATTGAATTCTGATCAGCATATGAACTCGGGCAGTGACTGTTGTTAGAAGAGACACACTTACTTGCCATAATTCCATCAATGCACAATAAAGTTCAGTTTGAGTGAAATGAGTGTGATTATCAAAGATTGTAACCTCAGTTTCAATAATTTGTTTCTGCTTTCTGCTGCTTGTTTCTACAATATTTCGGTCATTCCGTCTTCAATGAAGAAGGAAAAAAAATCATCCGTCTGCCAATAACTTCCTGATTTTTTCGACAACGGCATTCATCGTTTCCGACTTTTGGCACGATTTGACATTCTTTCAAAATTGGAAGGACACTATTTTGGGTTGTCCTTTTGTTCTTTGATTCATAGCATCGCCAAAAAAGTAGCGAAGTAAAGGTCTTCTGTTAATATATTCAATATCGCTGGGAGGCATTTGACAATTTGGATTGACTGAAGCTACTGAATAATTTTAAGACGGAGTTTTTACTAATAGTTTTACACCAGTTAAAGGAGAGGAGGAAGTCTCTTTTAGTAAAATGTAATTGGAATTACGCGTACCAAAGAGTGATGTAGGAATAAAGACTCTGCTCTAGGAAAGCTGTTTATTACCCGCTGCCATTTGCATGGATTCTCCGAAATTTCAGCACTCAGTTCTTTTCTCTGAGACTTGAGTCATACATAACAGTATTTTTAATAAATATTTGTTTTCCCTAACCAATTTTGGCGCAAGGCCAGATTTGTGGAGCACCCAATGGAAAATGAAAATCGAATTTACAAGCAATACCTTGCAAAACTAGCGCTCTAAACATTGCATTACGGCAGGTGTTATTACCAATACTATTAGTTATAGCGGTTGACACTTATATCACGTAGATATAGGAGGCTATCAGTTATCGTACGCATCATCATCATCATCATCATCATCATCATCATCAT
>VCCN01000258.1:5032917-5045057 GCA_006491835.1 Architeuthis dux | reverse complement strand
GGATATACAATTATCCATCATTTGATTTCACACACACACACATTACATAATCAGATAGTGAATCGTTAATTGGAACACGTTGCTATCTACCAATAAGAAAGGACTGAAACCACTTCAATGCTGTGCCCCTGATGCCAAATTCTTTGTCCAAAATGGTTATAAGCTTATCAATGTCCACAGTGTCAAAAGCAGCACTTAGATCCAAAAGCAATAAAATAGTAGCACTATTACTTTCAAAACCTACGAGTACATCATTGACAACCCTTAATAACAAAGCTTCGGTACTATGAAACCTTTTATATCCGTGCATCTGAAGACAATGCAGCCCATTAATTTATTCGTTGGCGTTCAGTCTCACCAATATCACTTTCTCAATGAGCTTGCTAATTAGAACTATATCTGAAACTGGTCTGTAATGTTTTAGTACTTCAGGGTCCGGACCGCTTTTCTTTAAGAGGGGCATGGTGGTTGATTCTTTAACCCCTTCTATGGAGCCAGTATCTAAAGTGAGATTAACTAATTTACATATGTGGGGAATAAGAATGTTCGTTAATTCTTTCGGGAGCACATCACTGTAGACAGTTTTGACCGTACTCTCTTTTATAATGCTCTGAAGTTCCTCGACGGTATTGGGAGGAAATCTCTCGAGTATAGCACCAGCAAAATCCTCAGTCTCAAGTGGATAGAATCTGGTCTCTTAACTTAGCAACCTTTCCCACATAGAATTATTGAAATGGTTGGCAAGAATATTGGGATCTCGCTCATACTCTGGTAAGATACCAGAGGACCCGTTTTTGTCTAAAACCTGTGAAACAATTTTAAATAAAGCACCTTGATTGTTTTTCGAATCGTTAATGAGACGCCTGTAATATTGAGTGCGCTTAGTCGAGGACAAACCAGCACATTTAATCCTCTGATTTACATACAATGTTATTTCAATACCCTACCTGTTTCCAGACTTTTTCCATTTTCTTTCCAACTTAAGATTAATTCCTCTTAAATCACGAAATCTCACAGGTCTACTAGTATTAGCTCTGTTTAGGCCAATAACGGTATTCAGATAAAATATCCATAGGGATTTCTTGATGGTTTTAAATTAAAAATTAAGCACTGATGTTGAAAAGAGGAGTGACTTTTAGCGGGAGTAGCGCATTTGGATGTGACAGGTTTAAGATTTAACCGAGGATCCACGCTTCTTACGATACATAGGCACGACGTCATATCCCGCTTTTTTGATGGTGGAAGTTGTAGTTCTATTTTCGTTGGATAACCAGGTTTCCTGGATACATGCAATGTCTGTTTGTTTGTCAGTCGGGATTTTCAGCACTTCTTCGGTTTTGTTCACAATTGACTGAGTATTACAAGAGAGGAGACGAATGGCTGTTACCTGATTCGTAGTTATAGCCAATAGAGCGTTTCGCACATAAACCAGACATCGATGCTTAGGTTCCAGTTTAAACCTTTTGTCTTAATTGAAACTCTAGACTCTTAATTTGAATTAACATACTCTAAAGGCAAGATAAATAAACAAACCTGGCTGCTGCAGGGGCAAATTCTATTCCAACTAAAGATGATTACTGCAGATGTTGTATTGTATAAATAATAAATAAATTCGTAGATAAATAAGACTTGTCAGTTTGGCTCAGTTGGTAAGAGAGCCGCCTGCTGTCCCCTTGGTGTGATTTAACGTGACGGGATAGATGAACAGTGAAGAGTTTACTCCCCTAAATTAGGTGAGGATTGTTCTTGTTCTTCTTGTTACGGAGGAAAATAAAGTCAACTCCAACTTGGACTGGAGTTTGACAATAAAATGAATCACTCTCTATCAAAAATGGTTTAAGAGAAAACAATTTCGAAAATCGACTTTCAACCAAAGAAAAAATAAAGAAAGGGAAAAACAAATAGGAGGGAAAGGACGGGAGAAGAGATATCGATTTGTGTTTTCACACACACGTAATGTTTTTGGAAATCTTCGTTGGTTTGTTTGTATTTGTTGTCGTTGTCCCTCCAAATAAATTCCGGCCTTCATCGACGATCTTCGACATCCTGAAAATCAATTTTGCTTTGATTGGTTCGAGACGTAAATATTTTCTGTGAGTTTATCATGCACCATGTAATAATGGTCTGGCAAATCGCAGCTCTTCCAAGTTGAACACGTCAGTGCACAAACAACCCTTCACTATGTTTCATTAAGCAGAAAATATCCATTGCCCGTAATGTTCACATTTCTTCTCCTAAAGCACGTAAAGCCAGAGTTACGTCCCTTTCCAGGCACGTTCAACACCTTATCATGATGCCTATTTTCTCTACGCGCTCGTCTTTTCACAAGCCATAGGACATTTTAATGCATAATTCTGTCAAGATTCTATTTATCAGACGGTTACTCTCCAATTTTCTGTCAAACGCAAACTAAGTGCCATCCTTGGTGTTAACTTTTTAAAGCTGATATCTATAATGAATTTGTAACACATTCTAATTCACCTTTACAGTTTATATGATATACATCACTGTCATTACGAACATAAATGTATAGTTTTCATAATTATGTATTTGAATAACCGGCCTAAATTTGAATGTAACAGTAACAAGCCTGGCTGCTGAAGGGTCCAATTTTACTTCTACTTCTATTTCGACTGAAGAAGATTACTGCAACTTTTGTATTGTATATATAATAAATAACAAATTATCAAAATATTATTTTTTGGTGTAAATGTATTTAGTTATTAGGATGAATAAACCCTTGCGTATTTATAACATAAGTAGATATGTAAGATTTGTCAGTTTGGCACAGTCGGTAAGAGAACCGCCTGTTGATCACATGGTCGTGATTTACAAACACAGTAGGGAAATGTTCATTTTATAAATGCGTATTTCTAACATGAATTTTCGTAAATTTGTATAACTTGTCAGTTTAATTCAGCCGGTAGGAGAGCCGCCTGCTGATCACTTGGTCGTGATTTCAAATCAGGCTAATTTTATATATCGGTTTGATTTAACTTCACTGCCTGTCTATCCCGTTACGGGACAGACAGACAGTGAAGAGTTTATAAATTTGGTGAGGACTGTTCTTGTTCTTGTTGTTAAGGTAGAAAAACAAAGTCAACTCTAGACTTGGACTGGAGTTTGACAATTTGTTGATTATTCAACATTGTATGAGCAGCCAATCAGTTGTTGATTAAATAGTTTAATGTAATGATTTCGAAGAAACCAGAAGGAATGGATCCCTCGTTTGATTCAGCAATTTCTATTCTTCTCTCAAAAAATGGGTTCCAGTTCACAATTTTGTTGAAATACAGAACTTTATATCTAAATGTCGATGTCAAATGTATGAACCAAAAGTGGGTGGTCAGTTCATTAAAGAATATTAAAAAAATCTGATTTCTTTTTTTTTGGCACTAAATGACCCACCAAGGGTCGATGTGCCGTTAAACAAAACAATCAATCAACACAATACAAAATTGATCCCTTCCACAGCCAATCATATAAATGTATGAAATTGAATCTTTTTGTTCTTACTATTGAATTGTGTGGCAAGAAAGCAACAGAAAAGTGGGAGTAATCAGTTTAGTATAGAATAATGATTACAAAGTGGATCCTCACTTTGTGTGTAGGCTTTAATCTATTCATTTGTCTGTTTTTTTCTTACTTCATCACTTTAGTTTTCCATCGTCTTTCCATCTTTTTCTCTATCTGTCGCTTTTCTTCTGATTCAAAATCTATTTACTTCTAATTTTCGTTCATCTGTTTGTATTCATTTGACTTCTCTTTCCAATTCTTGTCCAATTTCAACGTGAATGTCTTATTCCATTCCATGTGGTCTACTCTCAAAAACTAAACATTTTCAGATAGACAAATAGATCAATGGTGGATCGGAGGTGGTGTTGGAGTTGTCCCTGTGAGGAGGACAGATAACATTTTACTAAGAGAAACAACAACAAAAAAGAAACAAGCAAAAGGTGTTTCTCTGATGTACAGATAGACTCAACGAAGATGTACAGATGGAGCCAATGAAGATGTACAGATGGACACAAGGAGGGTGTACAGATGGACCCAATGAAGATGTACAGATGGACTCAATGAAGATGTACAGATGGACACAATGAAGATGTACAGATGGACACAATGAAGATAGAAGATGTAGAATAAACAGGTCTCGTCTAGATATACAGCCAGCTAGCCAGTCAGACCAACTCAAAAACTGAAAAAACCTCTGATGACAGTTTTGGTGACAGTTTTGGTTGACGGTTTCTAATCAACCATGGCCTTGTTTGTAACCATAGAAATATGGCGGAGTGGAAGGATTTGTAGTTGCCACTACATATGTAAAGAATGTAGCCAAACCAGATTAATTATGGCAGAGCAGCCAGAAAAAAAGTCACTTCTTAATATTTATTAAGCTTAGCTTATTCAGTGGTGTTCACTCAGTGGGGATTAAACTCAGTACACCGGCGAATAGTGTGCGATACTAGCACATTAATCGTCACTCTACGATAGGAGCCCTTATATAAGAGAATTTAAAGAATAAAACATTTCTGGTGGGAATTAACAAAAAGATCAGTCTGCTACTTACCTCTGAGCTTAGTCCAAAAGTGTCGGTTAAACATCGAGTAGCTTTCTATTGGAACTTTGGGTGTCGTGCCAACGCCATGATATGGCCATATTGGTTTCTAACGTATCTTTCTGCATCAACTTTTAATTTCCTTAATCATCCGCTCACAGAGAAAGATAACAACAGCAGAAGATTTACATTTGCAGTCATTAACGGCGATTCTATCCTATTGAAAGATAAGCAACTTTACAGCGACGTCCCACCCGAGCTGGGATTCTCATTTCTTATATTGGATTTCAAGATTCTTAATTTTGAAATATTATAATGTAATGTAAAGCAATGAATTTCGGATATAAGGTATAAAGTCTCATTGTCTTTTTATTTTTCGCTAATTTATGTGGATCTCTATCAAATGTTAGTTCTTACGATATCTCTTAATGTTTACACTAGTGATAGGAGAAGGATATTCAGTTATAGTTGTATAACATCAGAGAGAGAGAGAGAGAGAGAGAGAGAGAGAATAAAGTATGAAGGCATAACAGAATATACAGAGACGTGACAGACGTGACAGAAGTGAATAGTCACTTCTATTTACAATCGATACAATCCATTAATATTTTGTTATACAAAAAAGTTGATAGACTTGCCATTAGCAGATTTGAAAGTTTTGGCTCCTTCAAGCATCGAATTTACCAGATCTGCTATCTTCTCTTGTGGGATAACTGGGGAAACTTCATTGGTTTTCTAGACATTTTCTATATTTCAAGATACAAAATCGCCCAGACCATCTGACTTGTTCATGGGATTCCTTTAATATCTTTTTAAGCCAATTCTCGAATCTTTTTTGCTGTATGGCATGGAGCGCCATCTTCCCCGAAAAGGGTGCTACTTTTGTCAAAATAACTATTGAAAGAAGTCTCTTCTGCAGAAAGGATGTGTATTCTTTGTATTGATATTCCTCATCTACTCCAAAAGTTTTGAATAACCATTGCTCCAAATTGATCCCCAAACTATAACGGAAAATATAGGTGTTTCAAACCAAAGTTTTGACAAGACAATCTCCAAATGCATATTCGTCCGCTGTTCGAAAATTGAGCAAATGAGGACACATCTGAAAATCTGGCTGCACAAAAACACCAAATGTCTGGCCATGTATGTGAGTATAGGGAGGCAATCATCTTGCCGAAAATCAGTTGAATTTGCTGAACGTTGATTGGCCGAATCATGACTAGACTGGCTTATGACCTTACCGACTGTTTATTACGTTGAAAAACAAAGGTAGACCATGTGAATTACCCATCATTCATTCGTATCTTTTATTTACAAAAACCCTGGTTAATTTTAAAAAGAAATTAGTGCGATGTTTACGACTTGCGATTATAAGTGTTAAATGTAGTATTTCTTTACGATACGATTTCATATTTACACTATATATGGTGTTAAAGGTTTTATGGAAAAAAACGATTGCTCGATTGTGTATTTATTTACAATAATGGAAGTATTATTTACGTATGATGTGTTGTGTATGTATATCTCTGTTATATAGCTATTTTTTCACTTTCAAATGATTTAAGGTGTGTGTGTGTGTAAATTAAAGGGTTGGGCTTTAATCAGAAGGAAAAACCTTCTTTTTTTTTTAAATTGCTTATTTAAATAATTAAATGTATAAATTAGAATGAAAAAAATCTTGGCCAATTTCCGTCCAACGTACATCGCATATTTTCAGCAATTTAAACCATTGGCGATTTTCGCTACGGAAGATCGTACGCGTAAACATCTGCTTTAGAAACTGAAGTTTGTTTCACTTGATTTTTACGTAAACATTTAATTGTTGTTTTGATTAAATAAACTTTTGACCAAATTAAAACTACGTATCTGTTTTATTTTTACAAATAAATAAGTAAATACGTATTTTTAATTTGATCAAAAGTGTATTTAATCAAAACAACAATTAAAAATGTTACGTTAATACGAATGAATAGCGGGATGGGTAACTCGAATTGTCTACCTTTATTTTTCAAGGTAATAAACAGTCAGTAAGGTCATAAGACAGTCTAGTCATGACACGCCCAATCAATCGATTGAGAAGTTTAAACAATAAGATAGATAGTTACTACTACTAGCTATAGAGTCTAAGATATTATAATATTCGACTAAGGCAGTAATGTTACATTTATGACAACAGCAGTTTTGCATATTTTCGACTGAGTCCCTCTCGCCCTGATAATGATTAGCAGTGTACACTTCGCGGAAAATGCGAAAAGGAACGTTTTGGAATTCGTTCAGCGTCTTATTAACTTATAAGTTAACAAAACACCCATGATTTTTCGGAGCTCAAGATAAATAAAATTATTTTTCGTTCACAAAACGCAGACTCGATTATAATTTTTCACAAATTCATGGATGCATGTAAGCATCTCTCCTGGAAACAGGAAGAACAGCACCGGTGGAGAAGTTATGTAGCTGCGGACAAAACACCACAAGTATACGTCTTTCTGCCTTCTCGTCTTTTCTTTTCTCTCTCTGCACTTTCAGATTGTCGTCCGAACTATTTCGAACTCTGTTCAGTCCTTGTTTTCCTGAGCTGCTCTTGTACCCCAACGCAGTCGCCTGAAAAACAACGGCTTTTGAAATCTGCATGTTTAAGATGTAGCAGCAACGTCACACTGCTTGTCATGATAGCCCCATACAAGGAACATTTCTGAATTCATTTTGGAATTACTTAGTAATTCAAACAAAATATTTTACAAAAGTAATGTATAATTTTCAGTACTGTTATTCTAGATTATTCCAAAATGACTACAATCGTCATTACATATGAAATATATCTGCATATAAAGATTCCTACCGTTATGATCGGATAGAAACAGTTAGTTAAAATACCACCTAGAATAAAAAGCTACGATACTCAATACTTAAAACAGATCGTAGATATTTAATAAACTTAGCTTATGTAGCACAGGGCTACAGTAGCTGGATACGAGGATCTAACTCAGTAGAAATTCTTTGTCGACCATCACTTTACAACGGACGTGTCCTCAAAATTCAAATTAAAAATGCGTGTCAATGTAAATCTCCCCCCTTTTTGAAATAAATTATCGATAGAATTGCAAATGTAATAGACATGGAAGATTTAAGGTACTCTAGAGAAGGATAAAACTATTTGTACATATGCTAGCACTAATTTTATTGTCCATTAGGTTGACAAAAGCCTTAAAATAGTGGGAGCTATACTCTGTTTTATAATATTAAAAGAAAGCACCAGCCTAATTGAACGAATGCAGAGATCAGTCCTTTCCCTGACAATAGCACTTAGACACATGTGAAAAGAAGGGTTTCATGGAATTTTCAGATGTGATCAGGTTATGCATTTAAAATGGCAATATTCAATTTAATATTGTATTCGCTATGCAAAACATGTTTGGGATCCCGTGCAATCTCTCCATCAACCAGAAGCATGCCATTTTCACAGTAAAGAGTTATCAACGAAGTGATTTTATCAATCATGTTGGTATTATATAGAAACTTATTTTCTTCATAATTGTTCACATCCTAGACTAGTCAAATCCTAGACTAGGTGCCATCTTCAAGTCATATGTTTACTCGTTAAATGTACATTCGTTCATTTAGAAGGCAGATAATTAGATTTAAAAATATCTCGCTAAATAAAAAATATACTTTCTTCCTATGGCCATCGATTTTGATGAGTACAGTTTCTGTTGAATGCAATTCAATTTTTGAAACTTGGCAGCCAGACCGCTATTCCGGCTTCTGTTTATGTATAATGTATGACTTTACATAAGTCATTAGTGTACTTACTTGTCTTTACACATATAGCACACCATATCAACACACTTTTAAAGACATTTTTATCTTGATATTCTCACATGTGCTTTGAATTTTGATGATGAACATTCCAGAAGAACGAAACTACGATATTTCTAACACAATGACAAAATTAGATTTCTGGTAGAAATTTAGCCCGTGTGTATTCACTTTTAGTGAACGCGGATATGTGTAGTTTGTGTGCGTACGTTTGTGTATTTATAATAAAAGAAGCTCAAAAACTTAGTAATTTTAAATTAAATTTGACATCTAAATTTACTGCAATGACAGCAAGATAACTTTTTCGAAGAGTTAATCTATGTTTTGACTATCGTGTGTTTTCTAGTTTTAGATCTTGGGATCATCTATATTCCTGAAAAAGCCCAAGGTGGTCCCCTAAAACAGTGTTTTGCTTTCGTTTGGTGGGTATGTTGTGGAATAGTGTTCAGAAAATGAACAAAAATGAAACAAGATTTCAAGGGTGTAAGCGACACCTGATTTAAAAAAATGTATCGCAGACAATGCAGTACATATATATTTGAGTGGAAAAAATAAACAAGATTAAAATGCAAGACAACTGTGCCGTGCAAAAAAGGCATATTGTCGTCTGCAGCTCCCATAATTTGAAATAGCGATCAATTTTTAATTATTCATCCTTGTTATAATATTTTTATATAAGTTTCAGTCGAACCACTACATAGAAACAATAGAAAATATACATCGGAATAAATCGATGAAAATGTTGAAAAATCATTTAAAAAAATATTGAGTGAAAAAAAAAAAGCCTGAATTATAATTAATCGAATAAAACTAAAAATTTGCCGGAAAAAAAACAATTCTTCTCCAAAATTTGGAATGGAAAATTATTTCTTTTTAAATTCGTCCTTTAATAAATAAGTATAAAATCTTTTATTAAAATCGAATAATATGCTGATCTTTGCCAGATTTTAAAAGATTTCTCATATGTCGATTTCCCGCTGAAATCTTCGTCCATTTTGTTCATACTTATTGAGGAACTATTGGCATTTTGTATACATGACACTAATTCTTTTTAAATCTAAATGGAGAGATGTTTGAATAATCAAATTCACAAATTAAATTAAGACAAATGTAATGTAGATACTGGCAAGATTTGTGTTACGGTCGATCATTCAACGTCTTATCAGGACATTGAAACGAAGGTTTCCTCACTGTATCATAAAAACATTTTCATTCTCACACCTCTTGCGAGATACCTTCAGTTGTTGTGTCTATTGTCAACAAATTTTGCTAATATTTTATCACGTTGGATTCACAAATGCTAAACTAGCTACACAGATAAAAAAAAATTTGATACACGTTTTCTTCCTCCAATTCTTTTAGCAACCATATTCTCGGATTGGGAACTTTGAGGCGAACATGGATTCCCGTTCAGAATCGTACTTGATGATTTTTATTTTGGGAGATTCAGGCCCCTAATTTGCCGACAAAGTGGGCGTGCATACTGAATGAGGAAAGACATTTTGCTGCACCCCCAAAACCGCCCTTCGGTTCGAATCTGTTCCCGTTTTCCGATCTCATGCGATACTTAGCCAATAGTAACACCAACTGAAATCGTAAACATGAAATGTCATAGAAAAGAAATAAAACTCTAATAGTTGTAAACCACGGAGAAAGGCATGCACAGATATACAGGTCAGATTAAGACAGTAGAATAGGATTAAATACAGTTGTAAACAGTAAAAAGGGGAGATATTATATACTATCAATGGCTTTCCTGATCATCTTGTTATTGACAGACTCATCTTTTTACTGCCAGTGTCATCTAAGGCAGCTTTTTGTTGTTCATTTTGAAAAGAAGCCTAGAGATACATTCTCCATTTCATACTTGTTCGTCCTCTCTCTTTCCCATATTCCATATTCTTCTACTTTATACTTGTCCTTCTATCTCTGGTAGAGAGCAAAACTTTTTATAATGTCGCGATTTTTGAATCGCTGAATTTCCAATTAAATGGATTTATTGTCATAAGCATGGATCGTAAAAGACACAATTAACCCTTGATACATCGCCAGGAATGGTCTGGATTTGTCACAACTCAACGATTTCGCTCTGAAGACAGCTTTGAATGAGAATAATAATATGAAAGTCTTTAACAAAATGTAATCCTTTCATGCAAGAGACTTAACAAGGTTAGTCACCATAAAATTGGAATAGTCATCAACATAGAAACATTACATTTTGATTAGAAAATCAGAGGAGAAAGAAAACCTTCTTTAAAATATTTTCCGGCAAGAATCAAGAAAAGATTAATGTAATTCTTGAATATTATTTTGTAAAATTTGTCCACTGTTTCATAAGATGAGTTTAATAAGGAAATTCAAGGAAGAGTTCTAAAGTTTAAATGAGAGAGAGAGAGAGAGAGAGAGAGAGAGAGAGAGAGAGGGCGAGAGAGAGAGAGAGAGGAAGAAACAGAGAATGAAAGAAATAAAGAGGGGAAGAGAGAAAGAAAGAGCGAGAGAGGGAAAGAAAGAGAATAAGAAAGAGAAAGAGAGAAAGAGAGAAAAAGAAAATGGAAAGCTAAGAACGCTAGATTGAATTATCTGATGTCGTCACCAGATTTCTTTAAATTAGAATTTATTACTTCTTTCTTTTTTTCATCTTTACTATTATTTCCCTTTCTTTTTCTTTCTACTCTACTCTTCTCAGCTCTAACCGTTCATAGTAGAAACTTGAAATTTCGCACACACACTCCCTTCAATGAGAATGAGAGTTTCTATTGTTGAAAAAATCCAGCTTAGTGGCTGAAATGGTTGCGTTTGTTCTATCCTTGTATGTGTCACGTGTACAGGCTGCACCAATGGAGTCAGGGTAGACTTTGACCCTGAAGCAGCCAGTCTTCTTTAACATTATCTCATGTAATCAACATCCAGAATTTTAATTATTTGTTAATGTTAAAAGAACTAAAATCACAATTCGTTTTTAATAAATTAAACTGTATATAAAGATATATAAGATACAGAAATTAATCTGCGGATATCTCAGTGTACATATATTTCTCATTCGAGGTCTGTCCATAAAGAAACCGAACCTTTAAAACAGCATGACAATAAGAGGTTTTAGCGTGCTCTGGCTGAAATGTTATGTAGCAGTAACCTTGACCATTTGTATAAAAACACTGCATCAAGCCACGTTGATTAGCTCTTGAACTACACGTACCAGAATGAACGTGTGTCAAAGTGCGCTTGGAGTTTTTTCCCCTAAAGTTGAACAATGAAGGTTTTAGAACAGTGACGTGTTTGTATGAAATTCTGTTTCACATGAGTAAAATTAGTCTCCTTTTGGGAGACTTTTCTAATGTTGCAACAGGCCCATGGGGAGGATTGTCGGAGCCGTATACAATGCCACATGTGGTACCAGCATTTCGAATCGGGAAGAAGAGGATGCCAGATCTGGACGGCCTTTCACGTCGACGGAGGAAGATTACATTGAAAAAGTGCGTGCTGTGATTCTTGGACTGACAGTCCACGAAGAGGTAGGAATCTGAAAAAGTTCGTGCAACATGATTTTAAATGAAAAACTGACCATGCATCGCGTTGCCGCAAAACCTGTGCCGCGTCTGCTGACAGATGAATAAAATGCAACATGACGCATCATCATTTATTCTTTGAAAATCATGTTGCACGAACGTTTACAGATTCCTATCTCTTCGGATACTTCACCGACAGTCAGGCGACGATTTCCATAAATCACAGCACTTCTAAAACCTTCATTGTTCAACTTGGGGAA
>VCCN01000258.1:5013638-5024743 GCA_006491835.1 Architeuthis dux | reverse complement strand
ATATATATATATATATTAATTCTAGTTGTAAATCTAGTTGTAAATCCACACTAAAACTCATCGGTCGGCTTTGTACATTGCGATAGACAAGCGGGAAAATGATCATTTAAGTATCTCCTTAGTATCATCATAAAGAGGTGCGAAAAAAGCAAAGACTTTAGTATTGAATGTAAAATTCCGGTTGATTTTTGAATTCCGGAACAGTTTCTATATAAAACGGAAGGCAAATTATTTCATGGAGAAGAAAATTACATCGAGAGGCAGCCCCCATTAGCAACATAAAAATGGCGTATATTCATCCAACATGGGAGATGATTAGACTATAATAATCGACATCCCAAGGATGCTTAAGAAATAAATGACGCGTCTGGATTCTCATTTTGCTAATAAGTTCACCGAAGGTTCTAAATTAGGCTGCCTGGACAGGAGCTCTTCAATTTAGAAAGCACACAGCGCTACCTAATTGATTTTTAGATGACAGTCGATCTAAGAGTGTGTAAAAATGATGAGTCAATTTTGAGTGATCATTTCCAGCATTATGAAATGTGTTATCAACCCTAATCTTGAGTGTCTCATGTACATGTAAGTAAAAAAGTGCCAACTTTATTATGAAAAGTTTTCTTGCAGATTAAAATAAAACATCGACCCAAGTTGCTCCTTTATGAGTATTAAACTTCTATCGGAAAGAATGAGAATTTTTACTTCGAGGTACTCGAGTCAATGATTGATAAAGCACGAAACCATAGATTTGGGAAGAGTTTAATAGTTCTTCGACGTTACACTAGTAGAAGGAAAACTGTTTTTTATTCACATCTACCTGTTTAATTTATTAATAAATGCATATTGAAGAAGAACATTTCTGACTTCATGATCAGACCTTTTTCTTATAATATATAAATAACTACGTTGTGTAAATATTGGCTATATTAGATTTGAAATGGCGTGAATCTTATCTGAAGGAACAGCAGCAAAAGCAAATACTTTTATAGATGTTTCATAGAATACCAGGTAAATGGATACTGACAATCAGTCATTGTGTTCATTAAAGCATTATTTATACACACATATACTTATGTATTCCCATTCCACGTGTAAGTAGTGGATAGGTATCAAGAGAAAGCGCTTATAAGGGCAAGATAAAGAGGAAGAGATTAAAGTTCGGGGTTTCTTGAAACTTGTCAACAGGAAGCCGTGACTATATTTTCTTAAATGTGCTAGTACAGTGCGGGATCCTAAGCACCATTGTTAGGACCGGTCATAGGTTTCTTGGTGCCCCAGGCAAGCTAAACCTTTGCGCTTTTTTGATTTTTGATCGCTCTCATTTTATGTTATTAATTTATCTTGAGATTATGATGTTTTTGTGTTTGTACCAGCTAAACTGGCTACCCATATCGTAAAACAGAAAGCAAGCGTGACCCAGAAATTCCCCCACTTACCCCAATTACCTTCCATCGCCAGCCCCAGCTATTGTGCACACTCTATCTCACCAAACTAGCTGAGCTTGTGGTCGATCATGAGAATTTCCTTTGTTAATTGCTACTCTTAGTATCACCAAAACGGAAAGTATTTAACTGTCAGATATTCCTGAAAAATCCGGCTTCACATCAGGGTATTCTCTTATTTAGACTGTTTTTATTCTGTTTAATTTATTCGTTTTCCAATTTTTCCATTTGTATTTGGGATGTCCTGCTGTCTTAGACATATGACAATCGCGCCAGCACTCGGCACCCCTGGCGATTGCCCGTGTTGCCGGTACCTTGCACCAGCCCTTATCATTGTACGTCACTATGTTGTCTAAAATTCCACCCTCTCTGATTTAAGCCATTATGCACCTCAAAACGAAAGTGCTGGCGACATACGATATAACGTAAAACGATATTTACGATATAAGGTATTTATGATATACGGTATTTACGATATACAGTTTATACACATTCAACTGTAGTCTGCACTTCTTTGAGTAAATTAAACGGCTCGATACGGCACCGTCTATCCTCTTTAATGTATTGGGGAAAATACAAAGTCTGAAAAATACTGAGCACAATCTACAGGTTTCCTTACATGCTCAAGAGTAAGTAAGGCTGAATGAATGGAGGATCAACAATATTTGTCTTGTGATCCTTAAAGATAGTAGATCAATTTCGTGAATGGATAATGGTTGTCGTAAGCTGGGTTTACAATGTTCTACGATGTAGTCTATTTGTTCACTCTTTAGAATTCTTCAAAGATTTTATTAGCATTCGTCGTGAGTCAAGTTTCCAGACTTTGGTTGAGATCAGGCAAACAAATAAACAAATAAACTAAAAACGACCAGTATTTTAAGTGACAAATTGTTTAGTTTCTAGAAACGTTCATTTGCAACGCGAAGTTAATAAGAGATCGTATTCTTTTCTCAAGAGAATTCTGTCCATCATTATCAAAGGTTCTTAGTTAACTCTTCAGTATAAGGAAGCAGTGATAGTGAATTAGAAAGAATGCACGGTTCCCCAACTGTTATGGAGTGAATGGAATTATCATTAGTTTTTATGAATGGGGTCTCAAGCCAAACTTGGATTACCGTAAAGAGTTATTACTAATGAAAATCGACGAACATTAAAACTAGACAATATCGCATAATTGTGTAAGTTACGCTACACAATGAAACTTATTTAGCCAATTGTTTTATTTAGGAATCGAGAAAATAACAACTTCTTAACTATGCATAATAAATACCATAAAATGGTCGGACAAAATCAAATAACATGTGGATATTGTTATTGGAAAAAGAAATATGCAGTTAATTCGTGATTTATGCCTTTAATATCTCGAATATCTGTATGAAAACGTATATGAAAACATATTACTGTACAGAAAGTTCTTCAAAATAAAACACGTACACACGGGTTATTTGTAATTCAACTTGTAGTTGATAACCGACAGTAACTGAAATGTTTGTTCAAACTGTTACTGTAAAGATAGGTGGCCATGAGATATGACATGAGATATGACGTTTCATTGCAAGTCACAAATTAATTTGGCTATAAAATCAGGAAAATGACTTTTACTTATTTAAAATCAAGAGAGAATTATCGAAATAGAAATATATATCAAACACACGATTAATTTATATGAGAAGTGTTTGACATATAAATCAAGAATTGCAAATTTCCCTTCTCCGTGCAGATTACGCAGTTCGAATAAAAGAAATTCTTTTTTTTTGTTTTTACACTTGGACTATGTGTACTGGAAAATATCATACGAGAAAATAAACATTTTTAAGTTAAAATTGTTACGTCTAATGTCATCAACAAGATAAATTGGATTCAATAAAGGGTAAATAGGGATTTGTATTATTTTTCAGTCAAGTTTTAGCGCCCGTGCAACAACTTTTCTAAAGAAATTATATCAATTTTTCATGTAAATATCTTAAAGTGAAGAAAGAGTATAAAGATCTTTGCAGCATTTTGATACTGGACTTTTCCAAACAACCATTTTTCGTCAAACTATTTGAAGATTAATAATAATAATAAATTAATTTTGGAGGATATCACAGATTCAAATACATTTCTGTGTGCATTTAGAACAAATGAACCGGTTAAATGTTCTAACTACATGAACATTCGGTTATTAGGAACTGGCCTAAAGATGCTGATGAAGTGAGAAACTCTGTTACTGACTGGTTACGACCGTAGACCAAGTAGTATTCAAGCTACAAATGACGAAAGAGTTTCTTTATTCTCTTTAAGACCTGTCGCTTGGCAACATTTCCCTTCATAGACTAATCTGATTCTAAAGTGTAAAGAAGGGTTTCATATTAGTCGTTATGGAATTAATTCCTTGTTCCTAGAGACCGAGTAAACTGAAATTAGCGACGATATACGTTTAAAGTGAATCTGATTTAAGCAAGTAAAAGAACTGACAACATCATTTGTCATAGAGATTCTTTTGGATTTAGTCGTGTCGAGAAGCAGCAGACTGTTGTGTGAAAGATTAAGAAGTAGTTTCATAATTGCTATAGCGCTCACATAGTAGACAGAACAATTTCGTCTCAGACATGAACAAAAGAATCCTCATATATGCAGTTATACTTACAAAGCCGGTAAAGATTCACATAATTTAAACTCGAGCCTGCGTTTCCCGAAGAAACAAGTGTGATTGCACCACAGCGAAAGCACACACAGTTACTGGCGAACAGACTTTTACAACTTTCACAAAGGAAGTAACCGAATACTTTGAAATTGTACGAATGAGGGAAAATAAGGGTCCGGCATTATAGTTACATTTTAAATAGAACCCCCTCTAAAAACTTAAATAATTAAAGTTTTTCAAAACTGTATGTAAGTGCATTGAGACGCGCCAATAAACGTTGGAATGGCGTTGATATCTCGAAAACTGAAGGAGGAGAAGCGGCACCAAAAATGAGCCGAATAAAATAAATCAATAATAAAAATACATAGAAGAGCAATAGTGTGCTTGCGCATGCGCAATCACACTAATGATACTTGTAACTCTGAAATGTTGACAATTATTTATAAAATTAAAATATATATTCTTTTCCACACTTCTAAAAATTACAAAATGAAAAGTTTATAATGTAATTTGAATTAAATACATTTGCAGTGTCCAGATCTTTGAAATAGATATGTACCAAATTAGATTTTAATATCAGCTAATTGTTCAAATAATATTTTTCTATCAAATCTAATGAGTTTTCAAGCGCAGTTTGGAAATCACGTAATCGATATTTTTACAACTATTTAAACAATGCCAAATAACATTCTAATACTTAATATATTTGATTTATTATTTACTAAATTTCTTCACTTTAACAAATCTGATTTTAGTGTGTGAATAATTTGTCCATAAAAATCTTCCAGCAAAAACTGACGCGTATAAGTAATATTTTAGTTTTGTCAGATAGAAATGTCTTATTTGTATTCAAATTAATATACATTGACTTCAACTCTGAAAAATCACATCTTCATTAAATTAGTGTTTTATCTTCATCAGTGCCATTTCTCTCTCATTTCTTCAGGGAATTATGATCGAAATTCGTATCCCATAACATCCTACTATTTGCTTTTAAAATGTTCTCTTATTGATGAAGTATTTAGGAGTCCACTTCATTTAGGTGTCCGCCATCTTTTCATTTTATAAGTCAACGACTCTTATTGGCTTCTTTGAAAATGCATGCCTGGTTCTCGTTTAGTGTTAATAAAGAATGTGTGAATCCTCGTTTTCAAGGATGGAGAGCCGCCAATGAAATGTGTATTTATTCATGGATTTATTCCATAGGTATTTGCAGATGCGTAGAGTATTTAACGGCAGATTGATTTGTAGAATTTCTATACTAATGAATTCTATATGTTATGTCAGTTCATATGTAGAATCTACAAGATGATGTGTTCGTGTAACATTTTTAAGGAATAGTTACACATTAATCCATGAGGTATCTTCATCGACTCACATAGATTTTATTTGCCTTTGCATCAGCTGACTGTGATCATGGCATGAGAAAAAAGGTTTACCAACAAGTGTTTTTCTTAATGTTCAGATATCGTATTCACCAGGACGCGATAGAGCGATATTAACCAATGGAATTACATATCGCTCATCACTCAAACAAACACTTTTCTTATCTCTCTTTTCTTATCAATTATTTCAACTGCTTAATGTGTTTGTCTAAATCCCTGGCACAATGGCTACGAAAATAATTATTTCGTCTGCCTCTCACTCTTAAGAGCCCCACTTGTCTTGCAATTGCTATTGTTGGGAATAACCATCAAACAGGATTCAATAATAATACATTCGAAAAAGAAAATATAAATGTAAAAGGTTTTAAATACGTGTATTCCTGAGACGGAAAAAGCACAATCTATCAAGAAAAACAAAACATAGTCCAATGATAAGAGCATGTATTTAGCATTTGAAATATTTTAAATAAGTATTTAAAATCCTTACAATAAATTCTATGATTTAACAACGTTAACAGTATTTTATTAGCAGGACATTTTATTACCTAATCTCCAGATTATTGTAATCCTTATAGTCGGCATCAGCCAATTGGTCGTAATATGTTGAATCTAATCTAACTATATAAATACTATTGGCACTCTTTTGTGTAGATGTCTGTCACACTGTCACGTTTTTCCAAGCCTAAATATAAAATTAAGAGACACTACCGCGATTCCATCGCCTGACGTAGACCTCTGGGCTGATGACATACAAATGAGCTATTGCTACAGAGGTAGAATGAATGAGGATTTAAAGCCTGAAGTATTGTCAGTTAGTAGATAGGGGTAAGTAGATATCAAGGCAGCCGAATTCGCTAGATAGACGGCCTATTTAAAAAGAATTGTCACCGGAAATCGTAGATCACTTTGACAAGCAAATTGCGCATGGATTGAAAAGGCTACAATTACAAAATATTTATTAATTTAATATTTAATATTTATTACCGTATTTAATCAGTACAATGAGTGCAATGCAACCTCGAATATAATGTGCCCCCCTCACATTTGTAGCTAGAAATCAATAATATATATTACCCTCTTATCGCTGCAAATTAAAAAACACAAAGAGTAGAACAGAAACACTGAAACTGGCATGGTTCCTGCTTTTGCCAAGTCCAAATTCTGTATATTTGTTGGTTTGTTACCTAAATATAGCCAAAGCTTTACGCGTCATGCTAGTATATAATTGCTAATTGCAATTGATCTATTATTCAATACCTCATAAACAATTTCATCGATACTGAATGGATTAAATCAGTCGATCGATCTTTCTTTCTCCAGTTACACAATCAATTTAAATCGTCTTCATCTGCAAAAAGTAATTACGGATAAAAAAATCGGTATGATTGCTGACCTTTTGTATTTTAGAGATTTTGGAAATCTTATTAAGATGCAGTTATTAAGAATTAAAGAATTAAATCGTTACCTAGTGCCGTATTTAACTCAGTGGATGCAAGATGCTGGCAGCATATACGTTTTAGTAATGCTCATTTTTAGAAACTTGATTAAATTTTATAATAGCCAGAACACGACAGATCCATAATTCAGTTCATGTTCCCTATTTAAAATATCTGTTTGAATTTTACTCGTAGTTTAGTAATAATATTCTCCTCTAAATTAATAGCGTAATAGCTCCGTTGGAAACAGTCACGGTCACCTTACATTAATAATCGAATCGTCCATCGTTATGGTGAAAAAAAGAAAGGGAATAGCGTGGAAAAGGAGAGAGAAAGAAAGATGGCGAAAATAATGAGACAGGCCTAATGATACGTCACAGACGCTGTTACTCGTACTATGAACACAAAGAAATAAACGGTGGAAGAAAGAAAGTGTAAATTATTAAACTGCTTTTCTTTTCCGCTTCTGTCGTCCCCCTCTTAACATATAGCAACGATTCAATTAGTTTCTTTTCTTTCTCTCGCTCTCTGTATCTCTCTCTATCTTTCTACCCTGTTATTAAACTACCTTTCTTGTTTTCCCACTCTTTCTTCCTTTGTTAAAGCGTTACGTTTTTAATTCTAAACATCGTTCGAAGAAGGATTAAGTCTTTTGAGATTCTTTTTTAATTTAAAAGGCAGTTTTAACAATCAAGTCCTCAAAAAGAAAAGAAAAAGTGTCTATTAAAATAAACTGGTTCATGTGTTGTTAACTTAAAGTAAATATTATGTTTTTTTCTGGCTTTTACTTATGATTTTTTGTTTATTACTCAAAATGATTTTATTCATTTTTCAGTCAATCGTCCCACGATTACGGGCATCCTGCTACATACACTTACGCCAGATAGAGCGGGTTTCAGCCAGTGTAAATGAATACACCATATAAAATGTAGAGGATCTGGATCAAAACTAACCAGAAATTTGCCAGCCCATTAGAATTACATGGGAGTGCAGTTGTCATTTTCCTCTCATCTCTGTGTAAATACTTTTTACTGTTCTGATCGAAAGAGAGTTTGAACTATTTTATCAAGTAGTTGGCGTTAATTGTCCAGGAAATTAAGAAATCAATTGAGATAAAGCTCTGTGCGTGGCTGGTAGCCAAGAATGAATACTCATAATTAATCCTGGCTACCAAATCCTGTATTCAGACTAGACATACTGATTGTTTACTTTTCCTTTATTCTCAAGCATTTTTGTATTGCATTTTTATAAAACTGAATAACAATGCAGAGAATTTATTATGTTATGCCTTAAAATACTTATGGAATGTACATACGAGACTGGATGCAATCTATAAGGAGTTTAAAGCAAACGAAGTGTTAAGTTATATTTAACCAGGATATTCAAATTCAAACGTGCCATACAGCATGATCACGTTTCGACTTTAAATGGTTACATTACAATAGAGTATTATACTATTATTCTACCTATTTGTGTGGACGACCGTTAGGTCTTCTTCTTATTCATTCTACTCATATCTTTCAACCTTTCTCTTTTTCCTCCCCATCCAACTTTGCAATGTAATGAACAAGGATAAGAATGGAAGAAAGTGTTTGAGCTTAAATGGGAGCAAACGGACTAAACCTTCACTATCACTCCCTCTCTATCCACTCATCCTTGCAATGTAATGAACAAGGATAATAATTGAAGAGGGTGCTTATGCTTGAATGGGAGCAAAACGCAGTTGAACTGGGAGAATTCAGAATTGAATATCATTAGAAATTGAGCGAGATTTTGAAGATTTAACTTCCCTTACGAATGTCCAAATATTACAGACGAAATCTTCGTAAGTTATGTGGGAGGTTACAAACCTCTGACGGGAAGTTTCTTTTCAAATTCGTTAACAGTTCCATGGAAACGCCCTTTTAAAAAGCACGAGTCCTAACCTTTTACTGTAACAAAAGCATCCACCCACTCTCAGATTCTAATTACATGCAGTCAATAATGCTTCCTGATTGCAAAAGCTACGCTACCATATACGAATATACATTAATTGGCTCAAGTGCATAGATATTTTTCAAATGATTAATAGCAAATGTATATTCTATTCCTGGCATTAGTATGGCAATGTAGATGTGACCAAATACATGAGGGCCTAAGTTCTAAGACAAGTGGCTCTAGCAATCTGTCTAAGTTCTAAGACAACTGGCTCTAGCAATCTGTGTAAGTTCTAAGACAAGTGGCTCTAGCAATCTGTCTAAGATCTTACAAGTGGCTCTAGCAATCAGTTTTTAGAATGTTATTTGACCCTTTAAAAAGCTTCAAGATACAATTACGATCGGATTATTATTCACTAAGAACTTTCAATATTGATTCTCTCTCAACCCCTAATCAGACTTGAAAATTCAAATAAAATATTGTCTTGAATTTTATCATAAAATGAAACATTTTCCTTTATTATTAATTTTTATCTTTATTTCAGTTGCCTTTTATTGCAACTACTCAGACCGTCATTCTACGACCGTTCGTAAACAGCGCTGAGCGGAATTAGAGAATCAGCTTTCGGCAACACTTGCGATCCATGTTGTTTATATTAATATGATTACTAATAAGAAAGGCTTCTCGGGGTAAAAGGGATGCGAGTTCAAATGCGATAAAAAGCATCTTTAATCGAAATGTTGCGGATTGGCACATCAACAATAATAACTAGGGTTTCTTCAGAGACTGCTCTCATCTGCTTTTATATCCCATTGATTTAATCCAATTTCTGATAAACAGAGTTGATTCTTCTCTCGTATTCGAAAGTTTAGACAAGTTGTAGGCGTAAAAGTATTAGAGCGGAAACTAAAGCTAAATCATTATTAACAATTTCTTTACGGCAAGAGCGGTGGGGCGGATACCTAAACTCCCTCCGGCATAGAGGGACGTGAGTTCGAGTCTCACCGGAGGCTTATTCTTTATTCCGATCCGCGCTGTTTATTTAATCACGGCCCAAGGGAATCCGGTCTGAGAAAAGTTGCGATCAAAAGCAACCAAAATATTAAGATGAAGGTAAATAGTAGCATGAAAAGATGAAAAGAAAAATGTTAATAATGATTTACAATACTTCATCTACTAAGGAAAAATAAAGCTAAACAAGTCTGAAAGTAATTAAATTATATTCAAAATCTAGATTTGATATCAAAGCATTATTTTTAATCTTTGACGCAACTTTTATAAACAATGATAATTCATTACCTGGATAGAAAGAAAGCTAAAGCAAACAGCAATACTCGAACGGAGTAATACAGACTAAGAACATTCTTTTCACATCTCCAAAATATCAAGTATTGCAATTTTATTCTGTAATATTGGGTCAACGACATTGATTGTTACAAGCTCTTCTTATTGGTGCCACGTGGTCTGCTTATATCCAAGTGGCAAACAAGTAACTTCAAACTTAGAAAAACTCAGTAAAATTAGTCATCTAAATGCTAATGATTTCATTACACTTGTAGAGTTTATTCTCTTTTGGGTGTTGACCCAGACGCAAAATTTCAGCGATATTATCTTGGACATGAAAATTACTATACTGTAATGATCACCCAGCATAATATTCTCATTAATTAGTATAACCGTTCATATAATAGCGTTTTACACTACACTGTGATATTATAGTAGTGCTAGACAAGATGATGGTCAATCTAATACAAAGGCCTGTCTGGTTAGTGAGAGTCTCGGTCAATAGGCTAACTTACAATGTTGAAACAGTGGAAAAGCGCAGTGTGTTTGACAGTAAATGAATAGATTTGTCTAAATTATTAAATCCCACAAAAGTGAGTCTTCCCTGTTGGATGGAATTATTCACGCCATCACATTACACGACTCATGAAGTTTCTAAGACTTTACACCACCCACCGTCCTTCATTCTACTCTTTCAAATATGTCACTTCTATATGTGACTATTGTTTCTCATCTTTTCTTTCTCTGAAACCTAAGGACTTTATCAAAAGAAATATATATTTGTTTTACTTTCAATAACATCTATACGGATATAGGTAAAAGAAAACTACATTAAATGAACTTTGTCATGATCAAAATTAGAGCGAAACAGTTCAAAATCCTTTTCCTGTGAGCTTTTAAGACAGTTAATGAAAAGTGGACAGATATTGTCAGAACCCTGTCTGTCTGTTAAAATTTATTAGAAAACGTCAATCAAAACTGTCACTAAAACTATCAAAATAGGTTTCTTCAGTTT
>VCCN01000258.1:4981077-4998783 GCA_006491835.1 Architeuthis dux | reverse complement strand
TATCCATAATTTGATTTCATATATATATATATATAATTAAATGGACGTGTAAAGCCGCTAAAACCTTTTGTACCAACGTCTTTAGAACATTATGCACTTTGGGACTATTACTTGTAACAGAAGATCAGCGTTCATACAATGATTAAGAGAAAATTTAACTTTGAACTTTGCTGAAAACAGAACTGAGAAGAATGAACTACTTTTGCCAGCTGAAGCTGCTATACCCTTTGTGTCATTTATGATTGATGAAAGCCATCGATTTATATTAGGTGATAGCGACAAAAAGATACAAGGACAGATAAGGTGGCCTGCTAATATTGAGTAAATAATTACACTATATGAAGCAAATTCTTGCATAGTAATTTTGAAAAATACCCCACTCACAATTACGGTTTTTCAAAACGGAAAATTGCTTCTCCATTTCTTAGTGTAAAGCTCTGTAAAAATAAAACTTACAATTACGGTTTTTCAAAACGGAAAATTGCTTCTCCATTTCTTAGTGTAAAGCTCTGTAAAAATAAAACTTAAAATTACGGTTTTCCAAAACAGAAAATTGCTTCTCCATTTCTTAGTGTAAAGCTTCTTCCGCCTATGCACAATTATGGAACATAAAATTAAAAATCTTTCTTTGAAAACAAAACCTTTCCATAACGATGTTTAGCAAGCTAATTTTGAAGCAATTACTCGTTATATCCTCACTCAGTACTTTATACTTGTTGGTCTTGCACCAGACTAGAGTAAGCTTCGTAAATATCTGCATAAGAATGCTTTAAGACGATCTGTTTCATAATCAGTATTGATATTTGACCATTCAAAATCTGAGAGACGAACTGCATGTACACATTTTAAAAAGAAAACTTTGATAATCATTATATTTAACTGATCGATTATACACGTAAACAAACTTTTAAAGACGCATGAACATATTCTTGCATACACGTCAGCATGTGACAAAGCTTACAAAGCGATCTGATACTTTGGCTTGATAATCTTATTTGAGATATATACGTTTCGTTATAATTCATTCTTCATTGGAAAAGTAAAATGCTGATTTCATCTGCAGTAAAACCAGAGGACACAGCCATAATCTACAAATTCAGACCTCCACTGGTGTTAGAAAAGAAAAGTCTTCCCGGCAAGAGTAACACACGCATGGAACAGCCTACGTGAAAAGATGGTCACATCCGAGAATATCAATATTTAAAACAAATAATCTTTGTTCTGATATCGGACTTTAACCAAATGTAACTACCATTTCTCTTGTTAGTTTAGACCCAGCCCAACTGCACTGAAGCTGGATTAAATGACGCAATTAACTGCTGTCAAGAAAAGAAGCCTATTTCAAGTATATCTTCAAGTATATTTCATTGGCACAAATGCAGCTGAAAAACGATTGAATTATACAGGGTGGGTGAGAATTAACTCCCTGTTAGAAATTATGGCCTGCTCGAAGCCCTGACCTTACGCCTGTGACCTCTTCCTGTGGGGGTGAGTGGAGGAGGAGGAGGTGTACCACACTAAATCACAAACTCTAGATCAACTGAAGCCCGATTCTATATGTCATGGCCAACATACCTCCGGACTTCCTTCAAAGGTATATCAAGGCCATCAGAAATTGATGGATAAGGCCGGTTTCTATGTAAAATTCCAGCACACAGGCAAATTCAACCATTGTATGGTCCAAAGTAAAGCTAATTTGATTAAAATCGACCAATACATAATAAAGTTATGACCAATTTCAAATAGGGAGTTTCTTTTCACCCACCCTGTATAATGGATTGTATTAGAATATTTATTTAGTTTAAAGCTGTAGCTCGAATAAAGAAATATTATGCCACCTGGACGATTTTGCTGTGCCGTTTTCTGAAAACGGAAGACTGTGCTCGTTATGAAAGCTTTTGATTAGAGGTCATTAGTTTAAGCGCAAATGCCGACTTGTGTCAACAGAAACAAAGTTACCAATGTTTCTAGTAAGGTACGCCCTTACTAGTATTAACATCATTCTTTAAAATATATGATATATTTTTACATTTGCTTATGAAGATGATGCATTGAGATATGCAGAAATATAGAGAGCAAGAGGCAGAGTGTATAACAAAATAGGATTTGATAAAGACACATTTTCTTAAACAAAGTATTTGACATCTAATGTACTATGATAAACGCTAAATACCCTGTGGTTGACACTTATTTATTTCACCCGGCAAACTTGACGCTGATGATATTTGCCTTTTGTGTATTAGAAACCGTCAACCAAAACTGTCACCAAAACTGTCAACATAGGTTTCTTCTATTTTTAAGCGAGTGTGGCCGGCTGGCTATGTATGAGCTAGAGGTCTGAAAATTTTAACATTTACTCCTTATTATGTCTACAAAAAACGTTGTTTAAAAAAAATAGTTTTTAGTAGGGGGTTCAATTTAAAATGTGATTGTATGCTAAATTGATCCCTTAGTTTGTGTCCAGCAGCGTCCAGGCTTGTTTTTTGTTGTTGAAAATTCGGACTTTTTTAGTGATCGTCACCCAACAAAAGGCAAGAGAAGTAACTTATTCAATGATCGCTTCTTTTTCAAATCTTTTAATTGATCACCCCCTGCCAAAAGACGTTGGCCATGTGACAGTTTCTATTGAGAGACTAATCAGACCTGTTTTATCAGATTTTGTACACATGATCAAAGTGCCATTTCAAGTACTGTAATCTGAGCAAAAAACTGTAACAAATACAGGACTAAATTCATCATTAGTGATGCAATTCCTTTGACATGTCCCTTTATCGTGTAGTATCTGAATAGGAGAATGCCTCTGAGAGCCTCGAGGAAGTGTCTGATCATTTTAGATTCAAATCAAAGGCTATTACTCCGTGAAAATAGACTATCGATTAAGAGAATCTTATTTAACCATGGAAAGAGAAAATCAATGTTTTACTGAAGGAATCTCAACATTTTAGCAGCAGCAACAGCAAAGATTTACTCTCTTCCTTACGTCAGATTTGAAGCCTTTTTTCTAGTCTTAGTTTGAAGCCTTAGTCGTTTTTCTTATTGGGAGCGTAGAAGGTTTAAGATAGAAACCAAAAACCTTTGTTTTCTAATGCTCAGCCAAGATATAATTCAGCACACAGTCTTCGGTTTCACGATTCAACAACAAATTACGTTATTAGACAAAACATAAAGAGGCCTGGCTGCTGCAGGTCAAAGTTCACCCCTACTACTATTCCAACTGAAGATAATTACTGCAACCTTTGTCTTGTAAATATAATAAATAAATAAATTCGTAAATACATAAGTCTTGTCAGTTTAGCTCAGTTGGCAAGAGAGGCTCTTAGCAATAAATTGGCAGTGATATCGAATTGTATGTATCTGTTTGGTTTAACGTGATATGATAGACAAACAGTGAAGTGTTTACTCCTCTAAATTTGGCGAGGATTGTTCTTGTTGTTGGTACGGGATAAAACAAAGTAAATACCAACTTGGACTGGAGTCTGACAACATTTATAATTCTAAGAATGAACTTCTCCATTACGAAAAAATAAAGTGTTCTGAACAACCAGATCGCACAATGCATTCCTGTCCGTTGGCACTTCTTATGACCTACAATACAATTCAGTCACTGAGTAATGATAAAAGATGTACCTGAGGTAAGGATAATCTAATCTTTCTGCGTAAGAGTGATTGTGAAATCTATAGAACTATTCCGTAAGAATCCACCTAAAGTGGACTGAATCACAAGCCAAAGGTTTAACAATCTTACCCAACGAGCCACGCCCCTGACCCCATTAAGCAAACATCAATTTGTCCAGACACATTTTCCGGACGTAAGATCCGCATCGCGGAATTGTTTAATTAATGAATAATTTCATATTCATGGCTTTGAAAGCTGTAATCGAATTTGATGAGAGCCAATATCAAATTGCTCAATATTCAGTTTTCATCAGATAAGACACGAGTGCAATGACCACCAAACTGACGTCGTTCTTTACAACCATATTGGGTGAAGAGGCACTGAAGTAGCAAGATGATATGCAAATGTCGTCAATTGTATTCGCTTGAATCTATTTAGTGTCTGTGTTTAAACTTCGGAAAGTAATAGAATCAATTAGAAAGGGGAGACATTAAAATGTTTTGGAGAAATATAAATGATTCGAAATCGTTATTGTACTGAGGATATAACAGATAATTAGTGATACACTATAAAGATAGCAATCAGCTACGCTCCATCCAGAGACACAAATCAATAGAAATAGACTATTCGAGAGTTGTATTGATCTTCTGCTTGGACAGAAGATCTTCTGCTAGAAAAAAGTGACTCTCTATAAAGTTGGACGAAAACATTTATTGATAGTAATCATTAAATTATGATCATTCATTCATATCTTGTCGCACCAATATCGCAGGCAGGCCAGTAAAAGGGTTTAGAAGGTGAAAAGTACAGGGGGGGTCACCCTATGGCCCTATAGTAAGTTAAGAGACAACTCCCAATGGAGTATGGAGGCCGGTGACGAAGTCCCGGTTTCTGTTGCATGCGTCATCTTAGTAATCCTTGCAAGTCTCAACTCTGGTCGAGATAAAGACTTTACTCCTAATTTTTCATGACCACTGGCAGGATGCAAGTCCACAGAAGGGATACCTCCACCCTAATTACACAGAGAATGTGCTCAATTACCTGCTGAGTGCACTGGGAAAGTTGTCCTAATGAAGAGTTTCCCACACTCTTCGTCATACCGGGAATCAAACCAGGACCTTCTGCGTGTGAGCCAGACATGCTAACCATTACACTATCCGAGCGGATTTATTGCCCTATGGTTTGCGTTATTTACCGTGGTGTAGAGATTGGTTTCCTCCAGGAGGATTAACAGGGATCGCCACGAGAAGGCTCTCTACATGATCCCCATTAAATAAACTGTTGAACCACAAAGAATGAAATGTTTTGTAGTTCAGGATTTTTGAATAGGAATTGTTTTCTAATTATTAGATAACATTAATTATTTCTTCTTTTCATTTGTTTTGGTCTTCATAATAAAAAGCTTCTTTAAAATTTATCAAAATTTGTATAAATGCTTTTAATTTCTATAAGCCGAATTATTTTTGCAATTTATCAAATCGAAATCTTAAGTCAGCATCTGGAGTTGGATATGATCTGAGCGGATACTTAAACACACACACATACACGTACGTACACACGCACACACTCACGTGCACGTTCATTATGTTAGTGACACACCGTCGGGTTATAGATGATCATATCAAACTTCGAAATATAAACTCGTTACCGCAAACCCAGTTTGTATATAGAAAGCTTAAAACATGTTAACGATCGACCCAGCATTTGCCAACGATATGAGTACAATCAACTCGGCAACCCATCCTTATATAAATGACTGCATTGTACTGCATCGATATTTGTGCGCGCGTAGGTTGATATATTTGCACATGTATTTATATTAGACATGCCATTGAACAAGAGATTAAGGGCTCGGGGAACAGAATCTACAGAATTACTCAGATCCTAAAGTTGGACACTTGCGCTATCTCTAAAAAAATTCTTTTGTAAGCGCATAAGCCTTACCTCGTCACCAGTTGACTTATTGATTTGTTACTAGAGAACGCATGAGAACACCCGAAGCAAATACTTTTTCTCTCTAGAGATGAGGAAAGACTGTCTAAATATCGATTTATTTTCCAAGTTGGACTATATGTTCATTTTTTTGAAACGATTGATTAGCCTTTGTAAAAATAGCCATCTTGGTTGAAACATCTCCATCAGCATTTAATACTACCTCTGTATCCATAATAGTTGTTACATTTAGTAGAAATTAGAAACCGTCAATCAAAACTGTCAACATAGGTTTCTTCAGTTTTAAGTGATTCTGGCTGGATGGATGGCTATGTATGTATGTGTATGGAACTAGTGGTCTGAAAATCTAAACATTTACTCCTTATTATGTCTAGAAAAAACATTTGCCTCCGAAATAAGTTTTTTTTACAATGTAAGTTTATGCTAAATTGGTCCCTTAGTACTTCCGGGAATTCTTAATTATATAAATGATAACTCGGTCTGCTTAGTGGCTTAGATAGTTACGTACATTCATTGAAACTGGTGGTGATGTTCGAGCTCAATAAAAGCTATGATTTTGAATGCTGATTTTTCAGGCGAGGCAGCCCTCCACCCTTTGAAGATTAAAGCAACACAATCTTTCTCCCCTCATGTCCACCCTCTGTTCAAATGGCAAAAACAAATGTGAATAGTTATTATCAGTTCTTTGACTAGTATTTCTTTCATCGTAGTTTTAATTGGTGAATTTTAGTTAATTTAGTTGCTTTTCATCGCAACTACTCAGACCATCAGATTACGACCATTAGTAAAAAATATAATAATGGTTGACAATGCTTTATCTAATGAAAATTCAAGAGAATATTAATAGTCTGAATAGTATCCTATTCAATAATAGTATCATTGACTCGAGTCAACATTAGACATTCTCAAATAAACAACGATAACCAGTTTTAGAGCAGTATACAGGATCAACATTATGCAAATGCTTCACTAGTTACTCATTACAGGTTAAATGGTGTGAATATAGTGACATATGTTTTATGAAAAAGTCAACTAAAATCTGAACAAATCTAAATGTTTGTCTATTTGTTGGTGAGTCATACAAAGACTGAAAAAATTGGTCGTTATTTGAAGTATTAGAAACTGTCAACCAAAACTGCCAGCAAAACTGACTACATAGGTTTCTTCAGTTTTTAAGTTGATCTGGCTGGCTGGCTAAGTAAATATGAAATTTCCCCCTTAAATTGGTTTTTAGTTGGGGGTTCAATTTGCAATGTAACGTTATGCTAAATTGATCCCTTAGTTTGGCATTCACGCTTGTTTGTTTTTTAAATTCAGACTTCTTTTTAGTGATCACTGCCCAACAAAACGCGAGAGAAGTAACTTATTCATTGATCACCCCCTTTTCCAATTTTTCAATTGATAACCCCCAACACGACGTACTGCCAAACGACGTTGGTCACGTGACGGTTTCTATTGAATTACTGACCAGACCTTGCTTATCCATGTTTTACGCGGAGTTTTCTTTTTAAATTCAATCTTTTACTGATCCAAAAAGCCATGGCTCTATTATGATTGTATCCCCTCGGTTCAAGTTATTATGCATATATCTATTCGGATTGTTATTCTCATCTTAGTTGTTCTTAGTGGAACGAGGGCATTCTGCCCCCACGCTTCGAAGGGGGCTCCTCGTCCCAACATTCCAAACCCCGAATTTACGACACCTACCTGGAGAAGGCAGTAGAGTACAACGACCGAAACGTTTTGTTTTTCAGTCTTGTCTTTTTTGCATTTTTGCTGCTGTTTTGCACAGAAATGTATATATAAATGCACGCAGACTTACATCTTTAGTTGAAGTTTTTTCTATACAGGGTTGCATTTCACAGTGCAACGGAAATCATAAATCACACGTGCAAATATCCACGATTTGTTCTCTACAATAAGTAAAATATTGTCAATACCACTGAGTTTATTTTGCTGATAATTTCTCTAGAATAAGGTTTGCTCTCACTGATACACAACTTTACATCTGCCAACAGTTTCATTATTAATTTACATGTGCTTCTTCTCTAGGAACGAATATAACATTTCAAAGTGATAAAAACTAGAAATTCTTTTTGTGATTATGTTATGACCAACATCAGCCGTTTGTTAAGTCTTCATAAGTGTGCATGAATATATTATCTAAATAACTTAGACACACTGGAAAAAGACTTTGTACTTAGCGATAGGAAAAAATAGGGTGTCGAATAGATTATTGTTGAATAGATTTTCGCTTACAAGAAATATCATTGTGTAATCTTAAACTGCATTTGTTTAAAGAAATCAAAACTCCTTTTTGTGGATACTTGCAAACTATTAAATGTGAATGACATTTGGCAAGTGGGGTGACTCAGCACCGAAAGAACGTCGAGGCTCTGGTTATACGGAAAGAGTATGACATAGAAAAAGAGTTAAATATGCACATTTTTAAAGAATTCTCCATGATCCATTCTTTGCAATAGAACAAATCAAAACAAAAATCAGAACTGTTAAAAACGTTCACTCTTGTGTTTCTGTCGATCTTCATATTTGAATTTAAATAGTGCAAAGAATCAGTTTTCTTCTGTTCATACGAATAGTCGAGACGATTTGAAAAGTAATCTTGTAATTTGCATAAATTCTATGTATAGCACTTATGAAGAAACGATAACGTATGTTTGGCATAAAATAAAACATTTAGATTTGACTTGGTACACAATTGATTCAGTTCAGCTCGGATTTAATGAGATCAGTGTAATTTCTAATTAACCTAAAAATAATAAGTAAGATTACCAGATGTTCGGATTAAAAAAATCTTTCGTCATTATTATGAATCTTTGTCATATTTGTGTAGAGCTTGTTATTTATTTTATAAAACACATACACAGTTTATTTTAATCAATATAAGGAGTTAACTGTTGACAAAGATGAAATTTGCAATTTATAGTATACTTTCTTATTAAAAAATATAACGCAATAGATTCTAAACTTGTGGCTTTTCTGAAATAAATCCCCTTCTTTATATATTTAATTTATTCTTGAGCATACATTGTATTCAACTTGCTATGTGTCTAGATATTAGAAAGTTAAAAGACTTTTGGAATCACGACACAACCTTTAAGATATTTCTGCTTTAACAGACCTCCTGCAATAAATTGGAAATAAATTATAAGCAAATGGACAAAACAATGAGAAATACTGAAGATGGTCTGTTCCTTAGGACCTCTTATTTCATTTTAATCTGGCTATTAGCCTCTTCCCCTTTTAGATAAATGCTGAGAAGATGAACAAAAGTTTAAAAAATGAATTCATTATTTTTTTCAGAATATAAATTGCAGTTACAGGTAAAGAAAGAGAAAGAAGATTTCTTATGTCTAATTCTATAGCCACGCTGCACGATTGTTGCGTAGGAACATAATTCAGTGCCACATAACCTGAGTGACAACCCAAGCAGCTAACATTTGTAAATCTGGGAACTTTGCCATGGTATGGAAATCTTTTATATATAAGAAGGATGTTTATATAAAGATAACTGTACAAACCTTTAGCATCAAAATAAGGTATTTAAAGACGAATTAACCGAATACCACATAAAGAAGATTTACTTTAGATGTAACAATATTTATATCAAGTCTCCAATAACCTGGTACATAAAGTATTCCGATTTTGAACAATATATTGAATGAATATATTCAAAATATAAACATTAGTTTGTCTAATGATTATTTATTAGATTCTAATAAATCAATAATTATGTAACATTCGGCTTTAGACGACCTACATTGAATCGCTACAACAGAAAACGTACAGGCCAGTGGAATCAATGGATATTTGCTGTACGAATAATCAATTGCAGAGTTAGCAACAAAACACAGTTACAAGCTGCGCATTTAGCTACCAAAAAGTGTGAGCATGAAAGTCGGACCATCACAAATAGTTACTCTCTCTTGTTTATGATAAATTCTTGTCCTATCGATCGTCGCAAGGAATGCGGGTGAAGGCAATTTATAATGGCAAGCTTATTTATTTGGGAAAGAAAACTTTCAAATGATGGATGCATAACAAAGTAAAAACAAAACTATTTGATTATATTTCTGTTACGTTCCTTGCACCACCATTCGCCTTTCGTGAAGATCTCATGATAGAAATCTTCAATGGTCAACTTGGGATCATTTTAAAATGTTATTATATTCATAGAATGATAACACACATTTTTAGAGACAAATGCATGCAGTTGTGTGAGCACGTTGGCCTCGATATATGTATATTCCCAATATTGTAGGGAAAAGGATTGACTGAAATTATCTGCTGCTTCAATGGAAAACATGAAGTAAATTTGAAATGCTCTTTAGGTGGTATCGTTAAATGTATGCATTGCATACACACATCCATCAATACGGAGATGTGTGTCAGCTGGGATATACATTTGTAATGTGTTACGTACATATTAGTATATAGTAGTAAAATACCGGTTGCTTTGCTGACGGTATACCTAAAGGAGATGATCCTAAGCACTGTAATATCTGAAAAAAGAAAACAAACTGTCCCATGGGAACCAATCGATTATCCTTTTGCTCCATCTGTTGTCCTTCCTTCTTGCTAAATGTCCAGTTCATCACCATTATATTCTTCTCCCTGGACTTCCCTCGGATCTATGTGGATCCTTTTCTATCTCTTAGCATTGCTCTTCCGCACAGTTGATTGTGTTAAACCATATTAAATTCCATGTCTTGTTCGAAGAAAATACCTTGACCACTAACAAATGTCAGAAGAATGTATCTTGATCACTAACAGAAGAATGTATCTTGACCACTAACAGAAGAATATATCTTGACCACTAACAAATGTCGGAAGAATATATCTTGACCACTAACAAATGTCGGAAGAATGTATATTGACCACTAACAGAAGAATGAATCCTGACCGTTAACAGAAGAATGTATCTTGATCACTAACAAACACCTGCAATTCTACTTAATTTGGAATATAATGCTGTGTAGATAATAATAATAATGCTCGCCAGTGAAGAAACTTAACAACTTTGATTTCTGGTAACTGCAATGCCCCTATTCCACCAAGAAATATCGCATTATTCATCCAACAATTAACCGAATTACTTGATTTCAAACCAAAACAAGTATAGTCTTACTTTTGTTTGGTGATTTAAAAACCATAATATTTATGATAGAGAGGTGTGAGAGTCATTTTAAATCAAAACAGCAGTTGCTAAGGCAGCTTGCTAGTCAAGAAATCGATGTTCTCCATACGATGGATTCCAGCTACAAGATCATTTCAGCAACTTTACACTTTAAAAATCTATGGGAACACGGCCAAGTAAACACTGAAATAAACAATGCAGGTTCGCAATAATGGAATGTATCTTTTTGCTTATTGGCACAAGAGGCCAGCAGAAAACCTGACTGTGTTTCAACTGGAAAAAGTAATTTGTTGTCCATTTTGGACTCGAATAGAAGAGTGAAAAGGAAATCTTTTTAATTTAAAACTGGGGTTCAGGGTAAGGAAAGAAAGACATTTTTCGTATTGTCCACATTACATTTTCGGCATTTTGCATGAGCCATCTGGGGACTTTTGTCATTACAGTAGCTGGTTGCCAGTGTCCACTTTGCTCTAGTATCCTTACTGGTTGTCCTGCTACCAGTGGTTGTAGATCATGCGCCGTTTAGTCGTGATATCTTTTCTGTTCTGTTTCTGTTCTTGACGGTATTTTAACTCTTCACGAACATGATCGTGGCTGGAGAACCGTGGAGTTGGTATATTCTCAATGAGGTTAGATCTCATAATGCGTTTGTTGAGCAATTCAGCTGGGCTCGGTAAGCTATGTTTGATGGGTGTTGCACGCAGACATAGCATTGCAAGATCAGCATCTGTTCCCCATTGCTTTGCTTTATGTAATAATCTCTTGACAGTTTGGATATGTTTTGGGATTTTGGAAACCTTGGAGATGATGTTACGTGGTCGAACTGCCAATGTCGAGCAAATTCACTTGAATACTGTGGCCCGTTGTCACTTATTACCCTTGTGGGAATACCATATTCTTGTTTTGATGATGATATGACCATGTTGCTTGTACACTGTCCTGCCATCTTGCGTATGGTAGGAAATTTGCTGTAATAATCAGCAATTATTAGATACTCATGGTCACCAAAATGGAAATTATCGGTACCAGTAACTTCCCATGCTCGACTAAGGATCTCATGTGGTTGCATGGTCTCTTTTGACTGTGCAGGAAGGTTTTCTTAACATACGGAACATTTCTTGATCATGTTCTCGATGTCAGTGTTGATACCGTTCCAAAATACTGCTTCTCTAGACCGAAGACGTGTCTTCTCGATGCCTTGATGGCTGTAGTGGAGCTGGTCCTTATATAATCTTTTGTTGTGTGACTCGAATCAGAATTATTGATCCTTTCAATATGATACCGTCATTAACCGAGAGTTCGTCTCTGTAAGGCCAGTAGAAGCGTATTTGATGTGGTAGTTCCTTGAATGAATCTGGCCACCCAATTACCATGACTTCATGTAACTGGTTGAGAACAGGATCTTTTCTGGTTTCCTCTTGTAAGTCTTTCAGACGGTCACTGCTGAATCTCACCAGGTCGACTCTAACGTATAGGTCAATTGTGTCGTTGTTCCTGGTACTGGGTAGACGACTTAACGTATCTGGTAGTGTCATCTCTTTTCCAGGTCTATATTCTATGTGCATTTGATATCTCTCTAGTTTGAGTAGCATGCGTTGTAGTCCCGGGGGTACACTGGTCAGCGGCTTCTGTAGTATCATCAGTGAGTACCCTGAATTGACGGCCACAGAGGTAAGTGTGGAATCTTTGAACCCCGAACACAATTGCCAGGAGTTCCCTCTATATACAAGCATAACGTTTCTCCGTATCTGATAGAGATTCTGCGTCAGTGCAGCTCCAAGTCCTTGCAAGCTTGCATCGGTTTGCAGGGTTGGCATTTCGTTTGTGTCGAAGTATGCAAGGGTTGGGTGCTGGCTAATCTCTATTTTTAGATTCTCAAAACATCGATTGTGGTGTTCTTCCCACAGAAATGTTGCTTCTTTCTTTAGTAAGTCTCGCAGAATGGATGACTTGTCGGCCAGGTTCGGAATGAATGGCGACAAGTAGGTAAGAAGACCTAATAATTCCTGTAGTTCTCTCTGGCGTGTTGGAGATGGCATGTCTCTCAAGTCGTTGATCTTCTCTGGGTCTGGACTGACACCATTTGCACCATATATCATGCCAAAGAAGGAAATGCTTTCAGATTTTATGTTGCATTTCGCTGAGTTGAAGTCAAGACCGTTTTCGGTAGCTACTTGCATGAGTTTGTGCAAGACTTTGTCATGCTCTTCTTCAGATTTGGCATAGACCGCAAAATCATCAGCTATTACTACTGCACCATCGACTTGTTTCAGGATCTGATCCATCTTCAGTTGAGATACATTCAATCCAAATGGTAGTCTCTGGAAACAGCCGTATGGTGATTGAAATGTGGTTAGCAACTGAGAGTCTTTGTCTAAGTGAATAGACCAGTAACCAGCCTTTGCATCAAGCTTGGAGAATATCTTGGCACCTGCAAAGTGATGTGTCAGTTCTTCAATCGTCGAGAATCTGTGGTGCGGCCTTTCGAGTGCTGGATCGAGCCAGACTCGTAGACTTCCATCTTATTTGTGTGAGTAGGCTAAACTTGAGACCCAGTCTGTTGGTTCTGTCACCTTCCTGATAGCAACAACTGTTTCCATGTTTTCGAGCTCCCTTTTTATTGCTACTCTCAATGCAATTGGGGTTTTCCTAGGCGGGTCGACGTGTGGCTGCACATTCTCATTTACAGAAAGTTTCACACTTCCTGAAATGGAGCCAATCTTGTCGAAACGGTTTAGAAAGAGTTTGAAAAGATCATCCACTTTGTTGACGGGTGTCTTGGTTTTGGTGTATTGTATGTTATGTTGATTTATCGTACAGTGCAGGGTTACCAATCTCAGTTGTTCTGAGTTGCTGTACCTGCATGGAATGTCGATACTGCCGTAGCACTTGATTGCCGTTCCATTGTATGTTGTCAGTCTTGTTCCACTTGATTTAACGTTCCTGTCTGGAAATCCTTCGGCGTCCATTTTCTTTGGAAACATCCGGCGGAATGTAGTCACTGGCAGTGTGTTTCCTTGTGCCCCGGTGTCTACATTTGAGCCGAAGGTTGTGGATATCTGGTCTATTTGGTAGTTTGATGTTTACGAGTACAAAGGCTTCGTCCCTTTGCTGTGACAGGGGGGATACATGGATGCTACTAAATGTTATATTTTCGAATTGCTCTTCCATGTGTTGACTGTTGTACACAGCATCGGTGTGTACAGGCTGTTTCCACTCACGAAAACTACGAGACGGAGTTTCGTATATATGTCTTGTTTGTGGTCTCGGTTTCGTGACTTTGACCTCGACTTCCACTTGAGTCTTGTCGAAGTTCTCACACCTTGTATGGGTGTGTTGTAGACATCGCCATTATTATGCATAGCCTTAAGCTGTCTAATATGTGAGTCTGAAGCTTTGTATGCTCTACGTGTAGTAAGTACCTCTGCAAGTGCCAGGTTTGCATCTTTTCTCTGAAGTTCTTTCTGAAAATCCACAATAGAAGTACTGGCAATAATGAGCTCTATTATCCTTTCACTTTGCCCATTCTCTGTAAAGGAACATTTCTTCGGTTGCAATTTACATCTGTTCACAAAGTCATCTAATAATTCCTCCATATTCTGTCTGTACATCATTAGTTTGAGACGGCTGACCCTAAGACTTTCAGATGGTTAAACTGCTCAAGAAATGTATTGAAAATAGTGTCAGCCGACTCCCTCTCTTCATCTGTGAGTGACCAAGTGTTGTACCGCCCCAGTCCTTCGTCACCAACCTGGACGCAATATATTGCTCACCTGCTGTTCTTCTCTAATTTGTCCTACTATGAAATAGAGCTCCATGCGTTGTCTGATATTTTGAAGTTTCTGCTTGGTTTGGTGTCGTCCAGTCCATCGCCGGAATTCTATCTCTATTAGCCATAGTTAGTCCAGCACAAACGCATGTGTCAGTAGGAATGGCAGTGTGTGAGAGACTGTCTGTAGGAGACGGGAGATATGGGGCAGTAGTTAAGTAGGTCAAGCGAACAGAAAGAATTGTTGCAGGGGACAGGGTTAAAATGGATGAAGAAAGCGATCACATGACTTTCGAAAAATGTCCGATGGCTCTAGAGACGAAAATTGTCTTATCGTTCGTTTATGAGCATTATTTTTGAAACGGTATAAATGTTGAATGAGTTAAGGAGAGGATATTTTCGTTTTTCAAAAATGTTTGTTTCAGAGCACAATAAATGTGATGTGTTTTTTGTTGTTGTTTCTTTGCCAGTTACCTTGTTGCTTGTTGTCGCTGGACGAAGTTGCGCGTCACGGGTTTTCGTCGTGTTTGCTGGAATCTTCGTGGAGGAATGTTCACTTGGTCGGAGAAGGCGTCATGTAGAGATTAAATGTATCACAAGGTTGCGGTTGTTTGATATGGTTTTATTCACAGTGTATAAAGGTACGATACAGGTCTGTTGTTTTCTGAAAGACTAAGTGATGAGGCATATCTCTATTAATGCGCTACATATCACGCATGGGTCCATATGTACAAGAAATAGTTCTGTTGATATTGCTACAGATATAAAAACGGTAAAAGGTAAAAAGAAAAGAAGGAGAATAGTTATCAATTTGACAGCATCTCTCCTCATTCTCTTTTGGAATACATTAGAAAACACGAAAAAGAACAGACTCTGTTCAAAACCTGCGACGTTGTATATACAATTTTTGACAGCATTTGGTAACATTTGTCAATATTTGTTTCTGTAATAAAAACAATTTGTGTCCAATTGATTTTTCAAGTTAGTCCGGTTAAAACGTCTGAAACAAAAATAAATAATCATTGCATCAAAAATAAAACGAAGAATATCGTCCGGAATGCAATATAATTCAGTGGCATATGAAAAAGTTATAAATATTTATATGAAGTTTATACATTAGTTATATATATTGTATAGTCTGATTTCTTTCTTTCTTTCTTGTACTTTCTATTTTTCTATCTCGAGAATTGATCTAAAAAAAGGAATTATATGACGTAGTGTGACGTCTTTCTTCGCCTACTCTCTCTATATCATAAAGAAAGTTATGAACGTTATGAACCGATTCAAATTTTTGATTGAACGAAAAACATTTTGCCATTCATAAAACCGTCAACTTTCGTCGCAGTTAAAAGGGAATATTTTGTCGGACTGGAAAGCGAAAAGACCTTATTAATTGAATATTGAAAATCAAGCATTTGTATCTATCGTGTTTGATTATACTATTTGCAGCTGTGTGTTTATAGAGAATTGCCAGAGATGGTAATATTTCATTATTAAGATGTATTCAATTTCACAGTGACTTTGTATATGGTTTGATTATGTACAGTTAAATACTCAGTTGAGTCGGAAAACGCTAGGTTAGATGCTACAAGGACAAATAAAAATGTACATATTTCTTTGAGTGAAGAAGCAAAGATAAAAGACTTAATGAATTTCGGAATAGGTGAACTGCTTTTCTTGCATTGCCCATTCATTTTGATTCTTATATGCACCATGAAAGGTTTTCATTTCATGAGAAGAAGTGAAAATATTTCATATAATCACCACAACGGCAGACGAATAAAATCCAAACATGCATATTTAATAACATATATGTAAATCAGATTTAAATAATTTGAATACGTATGGATGTGCTTAGTGGCTGAAATAGTTTGGTCTTTTTCTTTCCGGTGACATTTAGTCGGGGTCCTAGTTAAAGCAAAATCCGGATTTCCAGAGCTGATTTTCTAGGCAAGCCGGCCGTCCTCATTTAGAAAATTGAGACAATAAAATATGTTTACTTTCATATTGGTCAGCAGATTTGTTTAGTAAAATCTTCAATACCTGCAATTTCAGAAATCTTTAATTTGTATAGAGCAGTGTTTCCCAACCTAGAGCATCGTAAAGTAAATCAAAATGATACATTAAAAAATGAAAATGAAATTTTAATAATTAAAAAAGAAAATCAACATTTCTTCTAAAACCAAACATATAATTGTACAAAAATATCTAAAAATACTTGATTAATTAATATAAAGGTAATTGATGTGGAGGAGGGGCCTGATGTGATGAGTCTAATCTTTCCATATCCAACTCAATATTAGTAAGCAGCATCTTTAAATCGACCCGCTCGACTATTTGTAGTCGGTTTCTCTGTTTGGTAAGTTCTTTTGTATCACAATAAGTTAATAGAATTGTTTAAATCAGAAAAACGGAAAATATTTGAACTTCAAAAAGCTCTACTGTAAAATGAACTTATCAGACATACGATTCTATGCGTATGAGGTATCGATTTGTATTCTTTGTCCATTGCACCCCACCCATTCACCAACCTTTGTCTTCCAACGCACCCCTACCGCCCATTGCATTCCAGCGCTCCCTTGAGTCTTCCTGTGCCCCCAAGGAGGTGAGAGCGCCCACTTTGGGAATCACTCGTATAAAGGCACTAGAGATTATCGCTAAAAGTATTGCTACATATTTGACTTTCTTTTTCCATGTTTTATTGTGTCAGTGATAAATATTACAGATTGTAGTAAGGATTACAGGGATGATTGGGCTCAGGCCTTTGTATTGACACAAAACCAACTGCAATTTCGGAACGTTTTGTCGATTCGCTTGCTGGGTGATTAATTTGCTTCCTGGATGACTAATTTCATGTGGGTTTTTGTTGGCGTTTGTATTCTTTCTATTTTAAATGACTGAAACAGGCTTTGATATTCATTATGTCTCATATGTAGGTATCTGCGTTCAGGCTAGTATGAACATGTAGGTATCTGCGTTCAGGCTAGTATGAACATGTAAGTATCTGCGTTCAGGCTAGTATGAATATGTAGGTATCTGCGTTCAGGCTAGTATGAATATGTAGCTATCTGTGTTCAGGCTAGTATGAACATGTAGGTATCTGCGTTCAGGCTAGTATGAATATGTAGGTATCTGCGTTCAGGCTAGTATGAATACGTAGATATCTGCGTTCAGGCTAGTATGAACATGTAGCTATCTGTGTTCAGGCTA
>VCCN01000258.1:4938971-4950361 GCA_006491835.1 Architeuthis dux | reverse complement strand
TATATTCTGTTTAATATGTATCAACTAATTACGGGGATTTTGAAAATTTAAATGTCAATTACATGGCTGGAAGCACACGCAAAATTAGTTTAATATCATTTTTCGAAATCATGATCCAGTGTCACATTTTTCTGTCCAGTTGGTTTGTGATCTTTGTTCGGTCAACTGCTGTTAGATACAGATTTGATGGAAACTTTGACAACGAAGGTTAATTATATGAGATATTTTCACCCGTCTCATTTCGAGTAGCCTTGCTAACGATCAATATATATTAAACGTAATTTTGCGTGTCACTAGCTTGTTACTAGCAGGGTTACCCGGCGTTGCCCGGAGAAAAATTAACTCCAAACATAAAAATACACAAAAACAAATAATATTTTATAGAAAAAACAAAATTCTCCCTCGATTTTCACTTCTAAAAGGGAAAAAAACGAATTTTGATAAAAGGTTAACCCGTAAAAAGAGCAAAAGGATTCACCTTCGATTTTGAGCCTTATAAGGGAAAAGTCTCCCTGATTTTGACCCCTAAAACGTGAAATAAAGGTCCCCCCTCCGAGAAAAAGAGTCCCCCACCTGTCTGTCTCTCTGTCCCTGTTTCTGGAGACAACAATGTATCTTTAATTCTTGAGTAAATTACACCATTTCTATGTGTCCACATTACAAAAATTGTTTGGGTTGTTTATTTTCCATAAAGCCTCTTTGTTTTTTTCAAAATCCCCCCATGACTAGTCTGGCAGTATTTCGGGTTGTTATCAGGTTGTAAACCCACAACTGTCCCATATGATTAAGCGCGTATGTTAGTATAACCGTATTCTATATTTCAAGCTATCCACAATTCCATTAATTCGATACGACCGACATTATTTCCAAATATATAACCCTCCACCATGATACTCCCTCTCCGTGTTTAAACGGTGCTCTATGCAATACGGGTGATACTCATTGCCAACCCTTCTTCTAATGTACCTGAGACTATCAGGCCCGAACATGTTAAATATCGATTTGTCACTCACAATCACTTTAGACCACTGTTCTAAGCTATAAGCATTAAGCTATTTTTGCGAATTGGATGCATGCGCGTCTACTCTTTGAATAGGTTTTTAGTAGGGCGGTTCAATTTACAATATAAGTTTATGCTAAACGATTCACTTAGTTTGTGTCCAGCTGTATTCACGCTTGTTTTTCTTAGTGATCCAACAAAAGGCGAGAGGAGTAACCTATTCATTAATCACCCCTTTTTTCAAATTTTTAATTGCTCACCCCCAACACAGCATGCTGCCAAAAGACGTTGGTCACGTGGCGGTTTTTATTGACCGACTAACCAGACCGGTTCGATTTTTCTTTGTCTCACTATTGTCTCTCTTCCAGTAAGGAGAAACGAGGAGAAAAGTCTGCAAGAACAATTACCAGGAATTTATTACGACGAACAAGCCAAATCCACCCAATTTATAATGTCTGCAATTCGCAATGTTATAAAAATACAAAAGCGGCCATCATTCCTGCTGTACCATTTGAGTCATTATTTACGCTGAGAAAATTTGTTTAACACAGTGAGGTTATTGGTGCCTCGTAAATTGATCAGTATTTTCGCTGAGATCAGTGTTTTTATGGGGTGAATTGAGTCAAAACTAAAGAAATTTAGTGCCAGAGCATTGCAAGAACAAGCGATAAACTTAGAAACATTGGATTATGGATCCAGGCTGAAAGAACGTTGTGTATTGTTGTTTTTATATATTTGAATATTTCATACAAAATAATATATATTTTCATAATTTTTTAATTTATTATATATACAATACAAAAGTTGCAGTAATCATCTTCAGTCGGAATAGAAGTTGGATTGGACTTTGACCCTGCATTCATATTTTTCTGAACGTCCTCAAATTATCGCTATTACGTGCAACTATGTTTTTACTCACAACGAGTAACATTTCATAGAAATGGCTCAGGGTTAGAGAAAAAAGTGTACTCACCCTTCTTTTCGACTTCCGGCCGGGAGAGGAGGGACAGAAAACAACCTAATAGATTTGATGTGTCAAAAATTATAAGAAAGGTACTTCCTTTTCCTTGATTATGTAACTTTTTATTTCAGCCAATCAGATCGGCAGACTCGTCAAAGCCGGTACTACACAAGTATTTAAAAAGCCTTTTCCCTTCCTGTCTTAAACTTTGAACTGCTACTGCGAATAAGTTGCATTGCTTAACTTCATTACCTAGAGTACCTTTTGCTCTTAAAATTATTCAACTGAGTTATTCAACTCAACAACTATTAACAGACCTTGGTTTTGGCACGGGCCCGAACAACACAACACCAAAAGTCGCAATGGAAAGATTTGTTGCAACTTGAGTCACCTTGACAAAGTACCTGAAGCCAATACTACTTTCCTCCTTCACAAGGTAAGGTTGACTTTTTTGCCTTTTCTTCCCTCTGTTTTGCCGGCCTTTTGAAAAAGTTGAGAATTGTTCGAGTCGGCTTGACATTACCTCTGGTCTAACCCCCCACCTGTTGGCCATTTTCTACGCTGAAAATTGCCATAGTTTCTTTCAATCGAATATTTCAATTACTGAATGGATGTATAGATCGATTTCAAGTAAATTAAATCCCATAATTCTATATATAGCCCATTGTCACAGCGCGTATACTTACACTTTCTATCGTGGTATATCGAGAGTTAAGGTCAAACAACAAATACACACGAGACGCGAAAAGGGGATTAAAACGATATTAAAATAAATGTTTCGTACATAATAAACAAACCGGGGAACAAAAAAAGACAAACTCAGGGATTCTTTGGTGGCCAATAATTGTAGTTTTATCAAACAATAAACAGGAAATGTTCTGGGTAGAGAAAATAGTCCGGTTGACCGCTGAGGGAAATTCTGGGGAGAGAAAATAGTCCTATCGAGGAAGATCAGATAGTGGGATTTGAAAATGTTCAAATGATTTAAAAATGTTGATTTTGGTCCACAGCCTTGGAAAAGGCAAAAGAAAGAAGAAGAAGAGCCTATATCTCCTCGAAGATAAGATGATCGTACCTCCCGGTCGTCGGGGTTAAAAACACCGCGCCGAATTCAAATCTCGGGGAAAACGGGATCTTCCTAAAATCTTTCCTTTGTCTTTCGCACGCCAATTCTTTAATTCTCGGACAGACGAGATCCTCCCGTATCCTTTCCCTGTTTACATTTTTGTCGTTCCTCAAGGGACTTAACCCCAGATGGACGACCCAAGAGTTATCTCCCTTCCATTCTCTTACACCCATCTTTTACTGGACTATTTGGACTCAACGTTCTAATCAGAAAATAGCAATGGCAAAAACTGAGCACATATTAAAGTCATCCTGCACTTCCCCACGTCCAGCACTTAATGACTGTCTGTTTTCTAATGATACGACCTGGTACTTCGTTAAGGTATGCAAATCGCTACTAATACTCGCTCAACTAACTAATTACTTCATATTGTCTTATAACAGCTTTCCGCTTTTAGAAATGATATATATTCATAGGTGCCAACGAACAATCTTTAAAAGCCTATATTTTCGTTATTTTTAGATTTTTAAGCTTGAACTCTCTATGAATGATAATGCAGAGCGTCCAAGCTTAAACAAAAAACTGAGCATTGTAGCTCTAAAAATAACGAAAATATAAACTTTTTAAAAATGGTTCGTTGTGCACTTATCATGCGCGACCACTCAAACATAATCTATTTATATAATGAACAGTGTGACTTTTCTGTTCCTCTACCCAATTGACACTTAAAGGTAAAAGATTCGGTGATAAAAATATCACCTTTGAGACAATGGACCTTTCCACTGAAAACCTGTTCAGTATTTCTTTTACTAAAAAATCATCTCATAGAAATTCAAATATATCCCTGACATTTTTCACGGGGATTAACTAGTTTGCTTATAATTATTAGTGACATTTTATTATTTTAGAGTGAAACCACAAAAAAGAATACTCTAGAAATATAACGAGATGACCCGAACTACAGCTCTAGGAATATAGCCACGATTTACACAAATGCATTTAGTATATTCCTGCATTTACTATATAAATTACTCTACTTTTATGTGTGCGTTTATGAGTGTGTCCCCATCTGTGCACATAATCAAACATTGCATCCACATCTTGGAGAGGAAACACAATAAGCAAAGTTTTAAAAAATGAAATTTAAAATATAAATGTATATATAAACTATGTTTTGTTAAAAAATACGTTGAGTCGATGCAATATTATGGCAGATATTCGCCCACCCGTGGGAATTGAAAATAACCACAAAACAAATTCCGTACTTACAAGCCGCTTGATGATAAGGTCACATAAATTATATAAGGTCAGGTTAGTCACTCAATAGAAACCGTCACGGGACCAACGTTTGTTGGTAGCATGCTGTGTTGAGGGTGATCAATTAAAACATTAGAAAAAAGGGTGTTTAATAAATAAGTTCTCCTGCCTTTTGTTAAGCAGTGATCACTAAAGAAAATTTCAAATTTAAAAAAACAAACAAGCGTGAATACTACCGGGCACAAACAAAGGGACCAATTTATCAAAAACTTACATTGCATATTGAACCAACCACTAAAAACCTAGGGGGGGGGGGTACTTAAAAACATTTTTTTTTCCTCAGATATAATGGGTAAATGTTGAAATTTTCAGCCCTCTAGCTCCATTGGTGCGGCCTGCATGCGTGATACATACATAGCCAGCCAGCATGGCCGTTTTTAAAACTGAAGAAACCTATGTTGACAGTTTGGGTTGAAGGTTTCTAACAACTGTTACCAAGGCGTCGCTCTATTTTAGAGAACAGATTTTAAGAACATGGTTGCTAATTTATAGGATTTGCATAAAAAGTTAAATTATGTGATATTTGCCAGCGGTGTTCGTGCGTGAATGCAAAACTTTTGGTCAGATCATCAATGAATCACTGATTTTTCTTTTCCAACCACGAACGGTTAACAGGTTCACCTCTACCTTGGATAGCGCAAGACACAACACAAGAAAATAAGCACTTCCCCCTGCTCCGTTCCCGCAGTTATATTGTCTTAAATAAAACCGTGTAATGGACGCACATGTGCATCAGAGGCAATACGCAATATGCCACAATACGCTCATGTGTGTCGTGTGGCAGTGAGCGTGTTAAATAGTGTCATCATGGCTCTAGTTTTCCTTTGCTAGACTACCATAGCTGGCGTACATGCCACCATATATGAACCATGCGACGTGCATGTCTCCCAAAATGCATGTGCATTTCTTTCCGACGACGTCTCGTTCTTGCGGGGATGACGACCAGAGTCCTTAACTTAAGTGAGGTGGGAAAATGCCAGAATGTATTTTAATGTCAATCGAAGAATATGTGGAAAGAAACAGTGAACGCAGAAAAAGCTCTCTCAGTGGTTGGAGAGAAATAGGACAAAGTCCAGTCGTTTTCAGGAAAAAGGTGTTCATTTTATTTCTGTTGAAAGCTTCAAAACATCAGCGATGCGAAACAGGTTTGCAGATAAATCAAAGTATTGAATTCTGTTTGATTAAAGTTTTTTTGAAATTCGTTGCTAGTCCCTATAGTAGTCCTATACTTCTTTCACTGTCTTTAATCAGACACTCTTCGTTTTTCTTCTTTTTCTCCCACACCTCACGGGTAACGCCGTGGACGGCGGGGTTCGGCCACGTCTTCTACTGCAGACTCGAACTGAGATAACGGCCAGAAAGTTTGAAAGAATTCAGATTCTTAAAATACTTTACACTGATTGGCCGAACGCAGTCTGCCTTATCCTTTACTTCTCTTGTGACCTTTCGTACACCCCGGTCACCCGAAAAACTCTGGCCGAGTTTGACCTATATCCTGAATCAAACCAGTAAGTTTCTACTGCAATTCGCCTATAAAGGCTTCACAATGTTTTTATCTTCATTTTTACAGATGATGATTTGATGCCAATAAGTTCAATTTTGACAATCGTCCATGACAAACAAATTCAAGAATAACACTCTTTATATATTAGATATAAGCGTTATAGCGATGAACAGAAATGTACTGAAACCTGCATTTTAAATAATAATTAAAAGTGTCTCTGGCATTGAGAGTTCAAAAAAGCGCCAGTGTTGTCTATGTATATTGGAAACTCTTGAAACAATTTTTATATTTAAAATAGAAAGTGAAGAAGCAAAGATTAATTCTTTTTAGTAACTTTGGTGATTTTAATACTTTATTAGAATATTATTGATTTGAAGGATAGACAAATGGATGGTTAAATTGGATTTGTGGCTAACATTTTATGGATTCTGTAGAGTAGCTAATACAACGTTTCAACTATTGTGATTGTTAACCTTGAGGTTTTTAGTATTATTAATATTATTTCAGATCCGGATATCTAAAGCTTATTAAATATAATTTAGTACATACAAATATATACTCACAAATGGCACCGATATTTATGTAAATTTGTTAGATTTATATTCCGATAATGCGACTCAGTTATATTTTCTTTACTGAAATGCATTTTTTTTGGCAAGCGTAGTATTGTACCTACGTAGGCGGCGGCTTCTTGTCTCCTCCGTGCTTTTCTCTTTTTGTTATAGTCAAGGATAAAACACCATTGTTTAATTGAAGGATGGTCAAATTTAATGGCGATTTTCTTTCATTTCAAATCTATTTATAAAACATTTGAACGTCAAATTGTCCCTCAGTTCTTGGGTGCGATTTTGTATGACACAAAAGATTATTCTGCTGACATATAAAGAGTAAAGTTCGTCTTCACGTGAATAAAAATCAATGAAATTCATATGTGTCTCGCGGGCCAACTGTTTTTAAATTAAATATGATGATAAAAAATACTTTGAAAATATAGTCATAAGTCAATTATTATTCTCCCTCAATTATTATGATTAATAATAATTATTCTTGTCAAAACATCTACACAAATCTCGTGGTGTAGATAGAAGAATGCACCTTGCAAGGCATCTCCAAATATGGCTTAGACGCTGAAAAGAAGAATGAAGATGAATATTCTAAAACACACACTCAAAAATATACTATTCACTTTTCTCAAGAGATGCAGACTTGAAAACAGCCAGTCTTGTGATTTAGAAATTCCTGCAACCCACAAAAAGTAAGTAATAACAGATGGACTGACAGACAATATTTTTGAATACCCCATTGTTTATATTCTTTTATACGAATTGAATGGCTTATCTTCTTTAGGCTGTTATTTCCGGCATCAACAAAGCAGAAAATGATGTCATTGACAAGCGGAACATTCTTCTAAGATGCTTGCTGTTTTGACCTGTCTTCTTTTTAAATCCCTGATATCCAATGACCACATTTCTTCCACCACACATCGACGAACTCAAACGAACAATGACTTAACAACCGGTTGGAAGCTTTGTCCAAACTGGTTATCGTATTATTTCTGCTACAAAATGACTCTTGAACTGATAAACTTCTAAGCAGAAGAATCTCTGACCTGGATTAACACTGCTTTAGCCAATGTGACGTTTATAAGTTCTGCCTTTTCCTTTTCCCCTCCATATATAATATTTCTTTTTCTTCACTTCCCATTCTTTATTTAAACTGGCTGATCTGATACATTCTTTAGCTTTTATCTAGAATCCTGTGCTGTTTCTTTCTACATTTTGTGATCTAAATTCTTTAATAACTTATTATTTTTCAGTTTTCTCAAGCAAATAACAACAGTGTTTTTTGGTAATCGGGTGACAGCAAGTTTTCTTAATACTCCAGAATTCTCTTTAGTGTTCGGTTTTCAGCAATGCTGTCATCTGGATGATCCGTTTGAATCTCAGAGTTCTTGAGAATTTTAATTTTTATTCTCTGAGACAAATTCCTGTCTGTGCATATACTAATTCTTTGTATGATCAAAATCGACTCATTTGAACAGTTCCCAGTGGATAGCCCTCCTCACCCAGTTGTCTATGTTATACTCCTTTTGATACAACTGGCAGCATTCTCTAAATATATGATTGAGAGTCACGTCTCTCTCTCTCTCTCTATTGAGAGTCACATCTCTATCTCTCTCTCCCCCCCCCTCTCTCTCTCTCTCTCTCTCTCTCTCTCTCTCTCTCTCTCTCTCTCTATACATTCTGCATTTGCTCTCCACTAAATGATGAAGAGTAAGTAAAATGCAGTGATTTACCATGGGGATTGAAATATCGGTCACCCTAACCACGAGAATATGAAATCAGGTTATTATTTTAAAATCAGTTTTGCTTAAAACAACAACAACAACAACACCAAATGGTTCTTCGGACGATTGAACACCTTGTTGTTGTTTGTGTTGTAAACATGGTCGAACCATTCTTCGGCCTTCTTCAGGTGTAAAATCCGAGTGTGATGGGGGTAAATAGAGGCTTTTCCTCGGATTTTACACCTGGAGAAGGCCGAAGAATGGATTGGCCGAAACGTTGAGTTTACAACACAAACAACAAGAAGGAGTTCAATCGTCCGAAGAACCATTTGAATATTAATGGCCCTTCTCAAAACTATAGAACAACACAAACAACAAGAAGGGGTTCAATCGTCCGAAGAACCATTTGAATATTAATGATGCTTCTCAAAACTATAGAACAACACAAACAACAAGAAGGAGTTTCATTAACTGATTATGATTAACATCGCGTTTGCAATGCCATTTTCCTTTTTGGCGTTGTGACTTCTTACTTATTTACTCTTACGACAAGCTTTCGTCAGATATATGTATGGATGGTATATTTAGCCGTGAGAATCTTTTTTGCAGTTCTCTAATACAAGAAGGAGTTAGATATATGTATGGATGGTATACGTAGCCGTGAGAATCTTTTTTTGCAGTTCTCTAATACAAGCTTTCGTCAGATATATGTATGGAATGGTATATTTAACCGTGAGAATCTTTTTTGCAGTTCTCTAATACAATATTTCGTTAGATGGTATATTTAGCCGTGAGAATCGATTTTGCAGTTCTCTAATACAAGCTTTCGTCAGATATATGTATGGATGGTATATTTAGCCGTGAGAATCCTTTTTTGCAGTTCTCTAATACAAGCTTTCGTTAGATATATCTATGGATGGTATATTCAGCCGTGAGAATCGTTTGTGCAGTTCTCTAATACAAGCTTTCGTCAGATATATGTGCGTCTGGTATTTATAGCCTTGAGGGCTCTTTCCATTTCTTCCTTTCTTTACTGAACCATCGTTTTCCGTAATGTCTTGGTATTCAGACAACCATACCTACCAAAACATATACAATTCAGTATACATTCTTCTCCCCGCCAGCAAAATGTAGCTATGGCACTTCGCAACACTGTCACGTGTATATCCTCTATTTCTATTCCAATTTGTTAGAGCTGGTAGTTAGAGGTAGTTAGCGATCGTCTATAATTTTCCTTCATATTACCGTTATCATAGTTACTTCATTAACCTTCTCTTTCAGCGTGTTTTCTGCTAAACGTACCCATTTGTATTGATGTTTACTAGTTATCAAATGTTTGTTAAATGTTTCCACAAGCTGTTTGCATTTATTTTCATTCCTATGGGTATGGGCTTTCCTTCTTTGTTTAATTCTATTTGACCCACATGGTCTCGCCATTTCTAAAATCTAAGATGGCTGAACATCTTCATCTTCATCTCTATGGCGTCACAGACATTTGGCGCCTTTGCCAGGGAATATAATTCCACACACATGGGACTCAAATATTTCCTGGCATCTACAACATCGCAGCGCCTTCATGCACTATAGGACATTCAACATCCCTATAGTTTTATTCCAAGTACAATAGATAGGAGCGACAATCCAAGTCTGTTGGGCGAGGCTCCCATAAGGAATTACGTGAACACACATAGAGCACTTTACAAGAACATATCGGGGTGGAATTCTTTTGGTCACAGACACAAATGTGAATAGCAATCATTGATGCCCAGGATGACATTGCTGATAATCACAAAAAATAACTAAATAAAGAGAGGAAAAGTGGACATGGGAAAAAGTAATTAATTTAAGATAAAAGCTTATGCCTCTCGTCATACTAGCAATTAATTGCATTATAAGATTCTTATTCTCAAGAGTTACCTTACAACAATATTCCTTCAATGAAATTTTCTTATTTTAATGAATTAAAAATACTTGAATATTTGCATTAAGATCAGTGGTTATGCACAATGTCTTTTTCTAATGCATAGAAATGAAAAGCAACTTTTTTCGACTAAAACCAATGATAATGGCAGCATTGGTAGTAGTAGCAGTAGTAGTAGAAAGAGAAGTAGAAGTATTAGTAGTAGTAGTGATAGTAACTATTATAATTAAAAATAACCAATAGGACATGTTTATAAAGTCCCGATGGTAAAAAAAGGTTCTTATGGACCCATGGCATTTCTATAGGTGGAACGAAATGAATATTAAAGAAAAGTAAATCTACTATTCTTCCATAAAGAGCAAAAACATGAACAGTTCTGTGAAGTGAATACGAAAAGAGGTTTTCCTCAAAGAACTGATATTTGTTTTCATTCTTCGTCAGAAAAATAAAGAAATTGGACGCAAAGAAACAGGCAGGTCTGGTTAGTCACTCAATAGAAATCGTCACGTGACCAACGTCTTTTAGCAGCATGCCATGTTGGGGTGATCAATTAAAAAAATGGGGAAGTGGTGATCAATAGATTTTTGTTTTGTTGGGCAGTGATCACTAAAGTGGGGATATTTAAAACAAAAGTGTGAACAATGTCGATCACAAAGTATGAGACCAATTTAGCATAAATTTACATTTTATTTTTATAGACATAATAAGGAGTAAATATTTAAATATTCAGCCCTCTGGCTTCATTGGTGTGGCCTGCACGCGCGATAATACATAGATAGCCAGCCAGCCAGAACAACTTAAAAACTGAAGAAACCTATGTCGATGTTGGCAGTTTTTGTTGGCGGTTTCAAAAAAGAGAAGTAAATATTCTTTCATAAAGAGACAAAAGCAAAGATTCAGCGAATACGAAAAAGGGGCTTTTCTCAAAGAACTGATATTTGTTTTCATTCTTATTCAGCAAAATAAAGAAATAAGGCGTAAAGAAAGAAATTAAAATTAGATAAACAAGATAAATATCCACTTGACACCAGTGGTTATGAAAAGATATTTTCAGAAAATGTAAATAAAAGATGTAACAACGATAATAAAGTTAGCAATATTAAGATAGTAATTAAAAATAACATTTTCTTCTTTACATCTAAACTTAAGATTCCTATCGTTTATCATAGTCGCACAGTGATCAGCATGGTATTTTTTATCAATTAATTGAATGAATGAAATGATCTACTTCTGAACTTTATACGGAGATCCTCTGGTTCTGTATTTGCAACCGATGTGTAACCTGCAAAGCGATATATATAGGTCAGCTAACAGCTGGATACCACCAGCCAAAA
>VCCN01000258.1:4860574-4872325 GCA_006491835.1 Architeuthis dux | reverse complement strand
ATGTACATTAACATACATCACCAGAACTAGGTGCAACATAAGATCATGAAAGGGAAGTCTTATTCAGTGTCTATAAGTAAAAGCCCAGAAACTTAGCCTGGTGGTGGGGGAAAATTGTCCGCCACCCTTCGTCCTTTTCTCAACTCTCGACTTTCTGGGTCAATAATGGGCTGATTCCTGATTGTTTGTTGATTGGTCGTGTTTTTGATGATTCAGCATCCACGATCAATGCGAACGGGAAACACCAAATGCTAATGACCAAGCGAGGTCCATTTTGTTTATCCCCGGAAGGAGTGACCTCACTTCACAAGTCTTTATTTTACGTCAAAATTCACTCAAAAATAGAATACAAAAGCGTATAAAAATATCCACGTAGATGATAAAATAAATCAAATTAAAGATTTCATTCAATTTTGTGATTTTTTTATATCTTCGGAACGAGAACACACTTTTCATATTTGCTAAATTGATATGGAAAACAATTATAGTGCATTTAATAAGCTTTTATCCGAAACCAGGACGAATGTCTCTGTCTAAGAAGTGACAGATTTTGAAGATGTTTTTGATCAAATCTATAATACGCATATCATAAAATACCCATCTGGTATGTTCGACATTTAAATAAAAAATACGGTTTTGTTCAAGTGTGTTACAAATTGTGTGCTTTCACAAGAGTGCTCTATTTATTTTTCATTTGAGAAACATTTTTATTAGTATTAAAATACGTGGCTTTTATGTGTTTCATGTAAGTTTTTAACTCAGGTGTTAATTTCTTGAAACGGGCTACAATAATTCCAATATGGACGTGTAAAAGTTAAGCTTCATATTAGAACAGTGTCTTTCCCACTTTTGTGGGTTGATTCACACTTTTTATAGATATAATCTGCCAGATTACGTCGTCAAAATGTTTTACAAGCATACGTAGCTATGGTGTTTGTATCAATAGGATTTGTGGTAACAACAAAAATCGAGAAGAGAGATATTATTTCCAACGATGAGATTAAATAAATTACTGGTTTCTTACAACAACTCGCGTATACAGAGCATAAATATGCAATAAGGTTGTGTTTGGGAATAAGAAACTTTATATTCGGAAAATGGCGTTGATTGTCACTTTGATAGTAAATTGGGTAAAATGAGATGGTATCATAACTTTAATGACTATTTGGACTCATTTCTCGACTATTTCCCCCATATCAGTTCAGCTGGTTGCATGTAGATTTAAATAGGTTGGCATCTTTAACATATGTTTAGGGACTGCATAAATATCGTCTTTCATTGGACTAAGCCAACTTCAGTAGCACAAGACTAGATTCAATGATCATACGGTGACAATGGAACTCGGGAGCTTTAACAGACGAGATTGTTAATCATCACTAATGTTAATAGCCGCTACTTAATCATTTAAACATTATCCTTTGTGACACCCTTAAGAAAAAAAGACTTGTTTTCAGCTTTGGCTAGAAATACTATTTCCCTAAAATATTGACAGTAAAACCATATTTTATTTCTGAGAGAAAGACTCCGAACCGAAGGATTAAAATTTCCGACGACGTGACACTGTCCTACGGACCATGCCACAAAAAACCTGACCAGTAATATGATTTCACTTAACAATAACTGCCGATGATAAATCAAAGAAAAGTGTCAAGGGCAGTTTTAATGGGTTTAAACTGCAGCTGTTAGTAATCTAAAGGAGATGAGGCTATTTCCGCCACCTTCACAAAGGCTATGGACACAGGAAGTATCTTTGAGATGACGTCAGGGCATTCAGGAAGAGCAGAGAGCAGAGGGAAAGGAAAATGTGCCATGCACAAAATAATTCAATTATATTTTTTAGGGAATGTTATAAGCCAGGATATGCTTGACAGTATCAGTCATGAAAATATAATTTAGCTGATATTTTTTCTCTTTTAGCGAATGTTGAGTTGAATATTTATGATCAGACTTGTATAAACATCTGTTACTGATGCCTAATGGGAATAACTAAAACGTTCATTTTTAAGTGAGTATATAGTTCTTATCTATATGGTCATCGTAACCAAATATATATCATAGAATTACCAAATCTGTTCATGATTGTAAAACACATAGAATTTAATGCAGCACGATGAAGAATTGGAAGTTAGCATTGACCGCACACTGGATAATTACTTGAATAGAGGATCTTTCCATGGAAGCGTCTTAAGTCAAATGAGTGAACATATGAACAGTAAAGCTGATTAGATATCCTGGAACCTTCGTAATTTAGACAACGGATTACCATAAGTGACTATATATGATCACCTGAGGACCCATCAGCCACATGCAAATATTGTAGCCACAAAGACAACATAATCGACACTAATGTGGTCTGCAAGCTTTGAAAAGTACACTTGTGCTGGAACAATGACTGAAACTGTTTTGAGGCATACCACACCCCATTAAATTAGCCTGTTTTTGTTCCGCACAATAACATTTTAAAATCAACACGGAAGTTTTTTTGTCAATATCATTTTTATGTATCTGTTCCTTTTATTGAATGTTATTCTTTAAATCTATGTTTTATTTAACTTTCTACTTTTTCCATTTTTGGTCACTTTTGGGCGAGGCACCATATATGATCACTTCATCAGAGGGGGTTTGGCCCCCATAAACAAACAAATATTCAGAAAACTTGCAACTGAAAATATCTTGTAATTAGGTCTAGTTTAACATACGAAAACGTTGTTTTGATATCTAAAGTATTTTTAGAGGTGCCCTATAAAGGGTTAAACCTTAGCTTGATGACAAGAAGATTAATGAAAAATCATAATGCGTTGCAACTAATAGATGATATTGACGGACTGTGCAAAAGAAAAAAGGAAGAACAATGATCAGGATAGAACATAATATTGACCATAAAAAAGAGACAGTTCAGAGAACTCTGTAAAGACAAATGATGAGGTAAACTGCAAACTATTTGATCATAGAAAATGTACAATGTCTTTAGAATAACGATAACACTAGAAAGCATACCTCGGCCAACGCCGTACACTTACTCAATCGAAACAATATTCCTGGATCCGCCCCAAAATGTAATCCCTTCTGTCTTAGCACATGTCCCAAATTTAACAAGATTTCATTGAGATTCATTGAGAACTTTTGGGGAATATGGTGTATACAGACATGAATGAATACATAAATATATATAAAGAAAAGAATTTGGAAAATCTCTCAATCAGGAACAAATTCTTGGATCCACCCCAAAATTCAATCACTTCTTCCTTACCCCATAATCACCCTTTCGCACAATCATATTGAGAACTTTTGGAGATATCGTGTGTACAGACTTTGTGCGATATTATATGGTGTGGACATATAACTACGGCGTAGGGTGGTAATTGTGTATGGATCCGCCTCAAAGTTAGATCAGTTCTCCCATAGCCCATTCTCCCACCAAATCTCATTGAAAATCATTGAGAACTTGTGGAGCTAACGTGTGAACAGACAGAAAGACTGGAAGACAGAAAGACGGACACGACCGAATACATATATCTCTCCAACTTCATTGACAGAGGTAAACAAAGTTTCAGAACAAAAGCAAATAATAAAGTCCTTAAATAAAACGGCAATTTATAATTTAAATTTTGAAAGAATGGTTCGAAAATAGACTAAATTAAGAGACGATCAATGGAAAATGACATAACAGAGGAGTCAGGGAAATCCTTCAAATAAATACATCGCCAATCTCACTAAATTAGAAAACAGATAAACAGATGACAAACGATCAAATAATTAACGACAATGCATTGAATTTCACATTTCAAAAATAGTTTTGATATACAAGAGAGAAAGAGGTGCATAAAAGGATACGTCTATAAGAGAATGTCATGCTAGGGGAAATCTCATATAAGTTTACACTTCTTAGTTTATTCGTCTTTTTCTTCTTCCATTGAAACAGTGTATATGATTTTACTGTCTGACCCAGGGATTGAACTCACAACCACCAGGTAACTTAGCAACTGCGGAACAATATTCTAGTAGACATTGAGATACAAAGAGACCTGAGAAAACAAGACAAAATCATAGTCAAAATAATCGGAGAAGGCGAGGAGATAACTATTACTTTTATAGTAGCGTAACGATGACATCTGAGACTACAAGCAGTAATTATCTGTTTCCTTTTTCGAGATGCACCTAATCGGGCGTGTTCACCCCTCAAATACTTTAACAATAAATAATATTAACCTTTAAAAATCGTTATTAAACTTCTATTTAAAACGTAAATACTAGTACTTTCCTGATAATAATAATATTTTAATAATATATTTACAATGTGAAAAGCGGACAATAGTAATGTTAACTGTACAAGTAAAAATATTAGCAGTAAGAGTTATGGCAAAAACAACTTGAAATCAAATTTATAAAATAACCGACAACATTTTGCTAATAATCATAACAAACTATCAGTTTCCGAATGGCTTCTTTTATTCTCAAAACAAAAGAAAAAGAAAAGTCGTCGGTGATATTTTGACAATAACAAAACATTAATTGTTTTGAAGAAAATTATTGACCATTATAAATTGTTCTTTTCTTCGATATGAACCAAATGTTGGCTACCTTCGACAATATTACAATCTGAGATTGATATTTCATCCCTGATCTGATGACATTTGATTTAAATGTTGAAGGCTTTGAATGGTTTCAGAGAGATGACATTGGAGAAAGGAACGACAGTAAAAATAATTCCAACTATTAAGAGTTTTGGTTGTATTAGTAGTCGTTGTATTAAAATAATTTCGTCTGGTTATTTCGTTCTAGAATGTCTGGCTTCGATTGCTTTCCTGTGAAACGCTGACCATCGTCTAAGGCGGCAGTACTTCTTATACATGTCATTCCCTGCCACTCCCTGACACATGTTAATGAAATATTCCGGTGCAAAAACTATCCCTGTAACTTCTTAATACTGTACTACTAGTTCTCAAACGTTAATGAAACGCGTGGAAGGGAACGGCAGAGAGTTTGTTTATGTTTGATAACTAGTAGTATTAAGAAGTGGCAGGGAATAGCAGGGCATGGCAGGGATAAAAGGTACCAGCCTCGTCTAAGGTAACTTTTACTACACAAGTTTCGTAATGCTTTCTTATTAGTTTTAGTCGGAAAACTTCTATTCAGTTATGTACAATTCTGCTTATATTAAAATGAACACTTGGGTGTTACGATCAGAAAATACTGTATGGATTCTGTGATAAAATGGGGGTCATTGCGTCAACCCATTTAAATCAAATGGTAGGTATCGAAAGATTCCCTTGGGTATAGAGGTCTAAGCGAATGTAGGCAGAAGTAAAGGCTTGTTTCCCTTCAGTCACGTTAAGAATATCTAAATATGCCGCCTGAATAATTCTGTTTTCATGTATATTGACACACAGAAACATACAGAAACACACACACACACACACACACGCGCGCACACATAAATATTACATATTCATACATACAAAGATAGTCTCATAAGCTTATACCCATGTGCATATACATTTGGGAATTAAGGAAGACTAAAGCAAATTAACACACTATTCAGTGGCAACTTTCTTGTTCCAAAATACGCCCTTTCTTACTTAGGTAAACGAACACTAACAGGGGAGATTTTCTACTTGCACCACAACTGACGTCGGTTATATAATGTGGATATTATCCTGATCTTTACGTCATCCAGAACATGACACTGGATGATGCGTTCAATGGGAACTGTTAAAAACGTGGAGGTGCTGTCTGGGTGAAAGATCCTCGGCGACTAAGCGAGTACCATTACGTGGTTCTCACCTGAGAGCGAGACTAAAGTGTAGAGTAGTCAATGGTTATAAAAGCAGGACTATCATACCAACCAACTTGGTTACACGAATGAACTCTTTTTGAAATAAAATACAGTTCGAACTTTTGCGATTTTTTGCAGTTCACGTAATCTCCGGCGGGTAGCACAAATATAGCATTGAATATTTATAATATATGCCAGACTATAAAACTATTATCATATATAAAAAAAACATTTTCATAGCACAAAATTATTATTTTATTCTGTAGAATGTCTATGATTGGCACATAACTCTTTAAACTGAAAACATTATGAAATGTAAGGATAAAACAAAAAATGGTTCATAAATAAGAGAATAAAGACTAAAAAGAAAGTAAGAATAATTGAAGGAAATGGCTTAAAAAATAACGATTTGGAGTTTTGATTAATCGGCTGCTACTTTGTTTTTTCAACAATCGTTTTCTCAAATGTTGGAAATCTTTTTTCTCGCATATTTGCTCATATATCAATATGAACACCTACCGTAGAGCAATGCTTAGCCTTTAGTTTCGCAAACCATTTCAAACCTCACTTGATGCTCCACAAATGTGATCTTATGCCAAGATATGTTCGACCAACACATTTATATCAGAAATAGGTAAATACAAAAAGTGTATATCAGTAGAATCAGCTTTAATACAAAGAAGACTATTTTAATAACAACTATTACATTTGATTTGAAAAAAAAAATGAAAACCAAATTCATAAAATATTTGTATGGAAACTTTTGAATAGATGATTCTTGGCATTTTGGGGAGGTAGATAAACGTTCCAATAATTCATAGAAAGCAAGAAATTAAACTGTTTCTTTAAAACAGCCATCCATCTGTTCTTTGCATATTCAACAAATTGAAGCAATAAGTTTTCCTTTAAATGATTTTATCCCAGGTATTCAATTACATGATTTTTACAAAATATTAAAATATCATTAAAGAACATTGTAATGTTCTTATTGTGTTTATGCGTCTTCGTTGTTCTATCTGTAGTAGCTGTGTAAGATTAGAATGCGTTTTGATTCGTAATCGTGTTTAAACGTGTTAAGAAAGGATAAACAAAAGAACACATGTTGATAAGAGCTATGCTTGAGCTGAACTGCGCTTTCCCTGTTCCTACTTCCGGTCCCGCTTCTGGGACCGGAAACGGAATGGGGGCTGCTGGGTGCTTGCTTAGGCATGTTTATTTATTTAACATAACATACATATGTATAAACATTAAAAACATGTCCTGTGAGTTATTTGGTATTTATTTCATATCTGTTTCTTCTTGTCTCTGAAAGACTTTCATCATTCACGTCATGAATAGAAGTTTTCCTAGGTCACTTGTTAACAGACGAACATTTTCTCCTCAGATCCTGACGATCAACAGATCAGTATCGACTAATTAACAACTTCAACAAAAACAAGTTTATATACTCACGACCGATCGATACATTTGCTATGTTATGTTAGTTAATTGCTTATGAAGTCATTTTAGGTCGATTCTCGGTAACTCGCTAAAGGGTTTTCGGTCCCCTGTACTGTGTTGTAAGAGCACCCATTTTTTCACGGGTGTATCTTGGGCGAGATAGCCTGACGGAGACTATCCCTCTCCAAGCTTCCTCAATCCTAATCTTTATGCTGAGTGCTTAGCATAGAGACACTGAGTATCGTTTTTAAAGTCGTTGGTATGACTCGGCCATGGATTGAACCCACGACCTACCAACCGGAGGCGGGCACACTACCACTGGGCCAATGGTGATCGGAAGGTTGATTCAAGTGTTAGAAATCTACGCTGCATTATTTGCGTATTGTTGTTTCTTATTTTAACGATGTCAGTTGTTTGATACCATACTTCATTTCAGAAACAGAAATGTGTTTATTTGAGTAGAGATTTCAAGAGGGAGAATATGTTAGTCACTTGACTTGCTACGAAACAGTAAAAGGTTATTTTAATATGAATATAAACTGGGAAAATATTTGACATGAATAATAAACAAGGAATTGAGTGGATGCCATCAAAAAGAAAATACGTTCAAAGAATTTAGAAAACTTTATATTATGACACATTTTTAAAGGTAGACACACTGTTTCTGTTCATAGAAGAGTAAGATAAAACTATTCCTGTTTTTACTTAGCAAACCATGTACATCACAACGTGGATAAGACTACAAATAATTAAACGAAATGTGTATTCTGACGTCAAAAGAAAGTAAATATGAAATAGTAATGCCGTTTAACATTTTGATGGGAATGAAAAATGGAGATCTGCCTGAATATTAAATATCGTAGAAAAATATAGAATTATAAATGCTATAATAATTTTGCAAATAAATTCTCTATATTTGTCAGGGCGTTAGGTTCTTTGTTTCGCTAAACTCTAATGAAACTTACCACGTGTAGGCATATTCATATCCGTCAAATTGATACTTTCCTCCCACTGCAAGTGATCATTGAACAATGTCATGTATTTGCATAAAACAGAAGAGAGCGGTCGATTTCATATCTTTTTGATCGTCTACTGGCGAGTTTGTGTGGCACCATCTGAAAAGGATTGGATTTTATTGATCAAACCGTAAATAGAGAAGAGTAGATCAGTCCAAAAAATGACCCTGATCTGCAATAAGTTCAGAGAGAGAGAGAGGGGGGGCAGATATCATCACACAGAGAAACACCAATAGATCCACCCACAAATCTGCTCATCTACGTCAATGCATTGATCTGTACGTCAGACAGAGCAACAGAGTAAAGATGCCCCCAACTGTTAACTTTTCCGCAAAGCAGACAAGATTGGTACACCACTCTTTAAAGTGTGTCAAATCAATATACTATCATCATAATGAGAAAATTTGAAGCACAAACCAAATATTATACAACGCATAAGATAAAGTGCTATACAAGTCCAAATCCATACAAGTTTAATGACCTGATTCAATCACTATGAAGAAAGAATATCCTTAAACAGAAGATGTCTCCCAAGCACGATTACAAAAAGTGACATAAATGAAGATAACCCTATGGATTTTTGAGAATGAGTGAATATCATTGCATAATTTTAGGGGTGTTAGGGACAGTTCAATGTTTGTTATTGGAGCACTATATGTTAATTCAAAGGGAGATAGAAACGATGCAAGTTATAAATTATGTCAAAATACACATCGATATGCTGATAGTATTGATAATGTTGGCTTAGTCAAAGTAAGAATTAATCAAACCATCCGTTTGTTCTATTGCTCTGTAAAACTCCGTGACAATTAATAGCAGGGATATTTGTAAGGATTAGCTTTGATTTGTTTTTTAAAAAGATCTTTTAATTTTGAATTAAAAAGTTGGAAGCTGTGATCAATGTACCAAGTAAGTGAAATTGGAAGCCCGTCCCCAGACTGAATTTTATGTGTTTAGAACCATTTCTTATTACTAATGAAATCAGCTTCAATAGACCGGTAAGTCTCTATAAAATAGTTTTGTATCTTTTGATCAGAGTGAAAAATAATTTAAAAGAAAAATAAACTAAGAATTTGGTTGAATTAAATTGAAAAAACATTCGGGAAAGCAGAAACAATACAAATGAAATATTGATAAGAATCTTATCAACAATTGAATAACGGTAGATATTGAGGACTTTAAAGTATGTAAGTATAAAATATGTTAATAGAAATATTTAAATTTGCAATGTTTCCTTGGGTTAATTAAGATCATCGCATCGTTAAGCCAGGACAACACTTCCATCTAGACACGAAACAATCACCGAATCTATTTTAAGATGATTTGTGGCCATAGATATTTGAACAAATATAAAGGATACTTTCAAAGAGTGTTTCGGTCGATTGAACTCCTTGTTGATGTTTGTGTTGTTAACACAACGTTTAGGTCGATCCAGTCTACACAAACAACAAGAAGGAGTTCAATCGTCCGAAAAACCCTTTGAATGTTAATGTGCCTTGACCTCAAAACTATAGACAAGTAAAGGATACTTATTCGCTACTCAAGATTTCCAAAATGTGTATATATGTTATTTATATTAAAAGCCGAAGAAGATGAAGAAGTGTACAAATTCCAATAAGAATAAAACAAATATTAATGTCCATGATGAAGAGAGACCATAATGATGTGTACACCATTTGACTGCAAATGGCCAATTGTGTTAAAGGCACGAATACAAAACAAATAGGATGCACTTATCAGGTCCATCTGTTAGGAACAACACATTTATGACAGTGAAATCAATACTTTTCATTTCTTATCAACATCAAAATAATTAAATAAAAACAGTCGGCATAAAAAATGGCTTCCATTGAACCGACATTATACGAAAGTGTTTGTATGAAATGTGCATATGTTTCAGTGCAAGTGTTCACACACACACACACACACACACACACACACACACAGAACAATGTGTGTGTATATATATATGTGTGTGTGTGTATATATATATGTGTGTGTGTATATATATATGTATATTTTTATATGTATATATATATATGTGTGTGTGTCCATATGCGCGTGTGCATGTAGAGAGAAAGAGAGATAGATATCCACTAGTAAAGGACACATACATGTATATACGTAAGTCCCCCGAAACCAATCCTTAAATAGTACTACACTGCATTGTGTGACACATATTTCCATTTAAAAGATATATATAATATTTTCTTAGCCCCATATGAAAAGCCACAATATTATTCCGAGCAAATGTGACTTGCGAAAGTAGTAAGCATCATCTTTTACTTTCCTTAATCAATATCTGAGAGATTTATGCCCCAGGAAAACTTTTTTATCACTGACGGCCGTGATTACACTAACTCTGAGGATTCATATTCAACCAAAAATCTGTTGTCATGAAATCTGGTTTTGTACTAAAGTTATGGTTGACGTTGCATGGCAAAAGAAACATCTTTCTTTCTTTTTTAAATAAGCGAGTGTATTTAAACCAGTGATGGCAAATATAAAAATCATAGGAATGTTTAAATATTCATCGTTAAAGAAGTTACAAAGCACCGATACTCTGAAACAGCACCATGCAACGTATCCATCCTTTGAGAAGTCTTAATTCCATCCTAGTGAATAATGTGAAAAATGTTCCCCTGTAAAGAGACAGAAATCAGTTAATAAAGTGACACACACAATTATAGATAATCCCTTAACAAAACAACTTTGGCACAAATCCACATTCTTGGAATCAACTCGCATTGAGATGGTTCGCAAGTTTAGCTATGAAGCCATCGCTCTGCGACGTGTTCTCAAACTAATGTACGTAAATGTATAAAGCAGAATAGAAATGGTTGTAAAATTCAATAAGCCTAGTAACTCTTCAAGGGAAAATCACATTTGGTTCAATCATTTTGTCTGAATTTTTTAGATGAGGGATCACCAATATGTATAAAGTTTTTCTCCAGACTGTTGTCCTCATTTTGGTTCATTTTTTGAACACAACATTTATCGGTCATTGTACCCTACTGCCTTCTTCAGGTGGTGTCATAAATGGGGAGGGTTCGGAATGCTGGGACGTAGGGGACGAATGCCCTCATTCCGCTGTCTATTTTCGGATGGGAACGATCCTTAAGTCATAATCATGTTGCTGATCATGTCGATGTCCAAAACCGATGACACAGAATTGTTTCATTTAGACCCAAGAAACAATTGCTGACTGGATATAAATCATGCTTAGTTTGTGTTCTAAAGTGATTGTAAATATACAGGAATCTGTGGCCACATATTAGAAAGGTGACTCTCAAACCACATCACGTTTTATATTTTGAAATGAAAATAATAGAATTACTTATAAACGTAGAATTCATTTCCTTATTCTAAATTTAACCTTATACGCTCAGATTTATACAGTAACTGGGAAAGACAATCCTTTGTTATAAAATACTTATCCAAAAACCTGGGCGTATGTATGTGTTAAAACATGGGCGCATACACAGTTTAAACTCTGTTTCACTGTTGAGTCAGATTTTC
>VCCN01000258.1:4637614-4649640 GCA_006491835.1 Architeuthis dux | reverse complement strand
ATCCACACACCTATATAAATGCGTATGTCTGCATTAGATTACCTTATATTTTTGAATATAAGTCGATCGTGAGTATGAGACGAGTGCAAAATTGAGCCTATGATTTCCGAAAATCTACTGACTAGAATATAAACCGAGTTCGTTATTTGCCATAACTTGGTCATGAAAGATGTCCCCTTCTTATGAATACTCTGTTCATGGCTGTCACCGAAACATGAATTTCTTTCATCTTCAAAATATCGTAAAAGGTCGTAAAAATGAAATTCTCATCAGTGATGACGAATCTACCCCCCACCCCCCAAACAAAATTAGGAGAACTCTTTTATCAGTCAATTACTTTTTCTATCTTTATTATTTTTCTCACAGTTTTGTTCATATTAAATATGTTGTCCTTATCAATATAGCTGACTTTATCTAACATCACTTTCACTTTCTATGGAGTTAGTATTTACAACGTTTTTTTTTATGTAAACGCTTTGAGTGCTTAAAATCAAAAGGAATGAATATTTTCCTTCTCAAAAATAAATATAAAACGATGCACACTGTTCAATGCTCTTACATTGGCACAAATCAAATATTTTATTCATTTCTTAGAAAAATTCCGTTCCAAATGTTATAACACTCCTTTCCTGGGAGTGATGCTTACATCCGCGACAGGTTTACTGGCTTGTTCTATAATAAAAACAAAAACATTCATCAAACTATCAGTAGAACTATATGTAAAGCTGATTAACTCAATTTAGGTTATTTTTCTATATCCTTATTGATTGGGTTTGATTTGCAGCCAGATCGACCAGCAAGACTTGCTGTCAAACTCCAGTTAAAGTTTGTTTTCCCCGTAACAAGAACAACAAGAATAATCCTCACCTAATTTAGGGGAGTAAACTCTTCATTGTTAGTCTGGCTCTCATACCAACTGAGCTAAACTGACAAGTCCTGTCGACCTACGAATTCATTTATTATATATACAATACAAAAGTTGCAGTAATCTTCAGTCGGAATAGACGTAAGAGTGGAGTTTGACCCTGAAGCAGCCAGGATTGTTTATTATAATGTTTTCATTTTCAATATTGCTGCTCTCCTCTCTAAGTACTTGAATATATTATAACAAAGACGATTTTTGTAGCTTCTTCACTCTTTATATTGCCTGAATTGCACGTCTATCAAGAAAGAAATGCAACGCGCACTGAGAAGAATCAAACTTTACATCAAATGAAGAGATCACAAGACATCACATTAGATTAGAAAGCAAAGAGGTGTCAGAGATAATATAAAAACCATTAGAAAGATCAAATGGCAATGGGCAGGCCATGTAGCAATAATGTCAGACAACAGAATATCATCATGATTCACAACGTGGATCCCCCGAGATCATATGCGAAATTGTGGCCGGCCAAAAATAAAATAGCATGATGTTTTAGACAAGTTCAGAAGGTATTGGCATCGTGGCGCTCGAGAACGAGAGAACTGGTGGATCTGGGAAAGGTCTACGCCCAACAACAGACTTTAAAAGGATGATGGTGATGAAAGAGAATAGAAGAGGATGCAGAAAAATTGAGTTGCTCCCTTTCCAGTTCGGAATGACACTAGCTATGGGCCACTGGGTAAAATTAGAAATAATTGTAATAATTATTTAGTCTGTTTCAATCTCAGTTGTCTTATCCATTGTGACAATTTAAATGCAAGCAGTTCATGATCCAAACGGTTGGACTTTATTTTCCTCTTTCCCCCTTTCTAGTTCCCCTGGTAAACATATCACCACTTAGACCCATTTCATGTTAGAAACCGTCAACCAAAACTGTCACCAAAAATGTCAACATTTCTCCAGTTTTTAAACCGGTCTGGCTGGCTGGCCCATGTATGTATGTATCACACGTACAGGCCGTAGGACTGAATATTTAAACATTTACTCCGTATTATGTCTAGAAAACATTTTTTAAAAGATTTCCCCCTAAATAGGTTTAATTTACAATGTACATGTATGCTAAATTGACAGCTTAGTTTGTGTCCAGCAGCATTCATGCTTGAAAATTCAGACTTTTTTTAGTGATCATTGCCCAACAAAAGGCGAGAGAAGTAACTTATTCATTGATTACCCCCAACATGACATAAAAGACGCTGTCTACGTTTCTATTGAGTGACTAACCAGACCTGTTAAATATTAATCCTTATCATACTTTCGAGATATTTTGTATAACTAATTAAACAGCAACTCATATTTGGAAATTAACTTTTCCTATTTGCACTCTGGATAACTAAACTATGATTTAATTTACATTTCTAATATGAAATCAATCTTATGTTTAACATAATATGAGGGAATGGAAATTCAGACAGTGGACCGCCCTTTCCCCATGCTGCTATAATGACAACTGGACAAACCTGTACTTTACCGTCCGGCAGGCAGCACCGTAGGCTCCCGGGGCCCACGTGCACATTTAGCGACACATAAATATCGGAAACAAACTATTAGCCATGAGTTTAGGCGTCAAAGATGAAGCCATAACTTTGCCCGTTTCCTCTTCATCCGAAATTATAACCATCGTGCGTACGTCAATACAAAATTCATGAAGCATTTAAGGATAAACGATGAATATATTCATTGGCACCAGGTGTAAGTTAACACAAGCTGCGCACCAATGTCTCCTGATGGCCAGACACGCGCATGTGCACACACACGTGCACGCGCACTCACACACATATACAAACACACATAGACGCACTCACACACGCTTCGTCCCATCCCATCTTTGTGATGCCTTCACTGGTTGTATGCCTCGTCCGTAGTTGGTTGTTTCCGTGTAAATTCTACGTCGACTCAGACTTCATTACATCATCATTAGACGCTATAAAAGTCAAGCAAATTACAGTCATTTTGATGTACATTTGTTACTATCTATTTATATAAGTTTGTGTTCGATGTGGATGTGTATATCCATGGAGGCGTTGTACTTACTTATATAATCCATACGCGTTAGTAATCTTGGATTAAATGGCGAATTAAACCAACGGGCGTTTTAAAATTGGTTGACCCTATTTTGATCCTAATGCAAAATTTAAAAAAAAACCTTGAAAGGTTTCTAATAAACTTTATATTATGCTGCATACTTGCTATTAATGATAGAAGATATAAAGCATTAATGGGTATATTTTATTAGCTTGGCATGAAAGGCTACATATTCCGAGAAAATTGCCATTGACAATATTATCTTAAGTGTCCTAAGCAGTTACATCGAGGCATTATTCACCATCTCTTCCGGGGGAACAAAGGTTTTCCTCTTCAGAACGCCATGGAAAGGCGTAGTTTGAACGAACAGGAAGATGATTTTCAAAATATTGCAGATTCCGTGGGGTACAGTGCACAATATATACATTCGCGTGCGTACATACGCGATAGAGAAAAGGCATATGTACGCTGACATCTCCCCCACCCACTCTATTTCGAATAAGAAATGTGTGCGTGCTTCAGTAGTGTGTGTATGTTCTCACATGTACACATGCAGGTGTATATGCAAGTGTATATCTGAATTAATATGTTGCACACATGTGCATGTGTATTTCAGTATGTGTGTAAACTTATTTTCGTGTAGAAGTGTGTATGAGCTACAACGGATATTACATAAAATGTGAACTTATAGGAAACAAGCCTGGCTGTTGAACAGTCAAACTCCACTCCTACTTCTATTCCTACCGAAGATGATTACTGCAACTTTTGTATTGTATATATAATAAATAAATTCGTAAATATATAAGACTTGTCAGTTGGGCCCAGTTGGGCCCAGTTGGTAAGCAATCACTTGGTCGTGAGTTCAAATCACGGTAAGGACATGTTAATTTTATATATAGGTCTGGTTTAACGTGACGAAATAGACAAACAGTGAAGGGTTTACTCCTCTAAATGTGGTGAGGATTGTTCTTGTTGTTCTCGTTACGGGGGAAAATAAAGTCAACTCAAACTTGGACTGGAGTTTGACAAAAATGTGAACTTATAGGAAAAAGTGATGCTTGTTTTTGAATGGATGTATTCATATTTGGTGGGTCTGTGCAAACTTAGTCTTTTGCTGATTCGCTTATCTTCGTATCTCTAAAAGAGTCGTCAAATATCTAAATATTTGTGGAATTTGTGGAATATATATTGTTTAAAAGAATCCTTATATGATGAAGTAGGAAAGTACAGACCGATTTAATAAAGGTCTGTGTCTTCATGTACATATGTTGGTATCGGTGAGTTACAGTGATCACATGTCTATATTTTGATGACAATACAACCTGAATGTATTACTGCCATTGAGTACACAGTACACAAATGTTTATGGGAGAAAGAAACAAAGAAAGTTAATTTATGTGATTATTAGTGCCTATAAGTATAATAATAGATGTTTCTAAAAACCATATAGTTTGAATGTGAATATGTATGTATTGCGTTGGCCAAAGGGTTCCTTTAGTTTATTAAGTAAAAATAAGACGAGGTTTTTATTTTATTTTCGGCCTTAACATTTTTGAACGATATATTTACTGTTTTCTTCCACCTCTTCTGCCATCTTTCAGGCAACTTCATAATTCCATCCTCTCAGAACTTTTTTTGTATCTTTCTCAGAAAACAACTGCTCTAAGTGTTTTTGCAATTCTTTTTCATTAAGTGAATTCCTAAATACCGGAATAAATGGTAATTCAAGGGTGCAATATAGGGGGGGGGCATCCCAAGCCAAGCTGTAACAATTTTTGCATGGTCACAAAAGAAACATTTTTGACATTTCTTCTTGACATTATTGACAGAATTACAGAATTTCATTAAAATTTCTATATCTCATCAATAATACAAATGCATGTCTACAGTAAAATTATTTGCAATGCATTTTATATATGAAAGGCCCTTAATTCCAGACTACTGTTTCAATTTTGATCTGAAAGAAAGTGAATTTGGCTCTCATAGACCTTGAATAGACCGTTCATTGCATGTAAAAGCGATTGTAGAAGGAATACGTGAATTCTTGTTTATTTCATCATAAATTGCGACTGATTATTTATCACTTCGCTGAAGTGTTTAAAATGGGTGCAAAAAGAAGATGTCGTTAAATTTAAAGCCACATGAAGAAGATTATGTAGCTTTCTCTTCTCGTAAAAAATAAACAAAAATAAAAGTGATTGATCTGACAATAAAGTCCTTATTTAAAATCCTAAAATTCATTAGCTTCTTTTAGATCTCAATTCTAACAAATCAGATTTGGGAGTCAATGCTTTTTGGGAATCGAATGTCCTTGGAATATAATGACTTTAACTAAAGCTTAGAGCGTTAATCTCATTGCAGAAATGGTTGTAAACAAGAATAATGCAGACAACCAATTGAGGGAATTGAGCATCTTCAAACTATTGAAAGTGAGTTTATAACATTGGCTCAGTAGAGCAGTACAAAGGTCTCCAAGCAGACTTGGCTTCTAAGGCGACCAGCAATTTCAAATCTTCTTTGAAAGTTGAATGAAATCGGATCAAAATGGTTGTTTACATTTTAGTTCCCCCAACTGTGAACAACAAATGCGACAATTGGAGCAGATTGTTTGTGACAGAAGGATTGCTTTTGGGGGGCGGGGGGATAATGTGGGTGTGTTTACTACTAAGGTTCTATTATGCATAACGAGGGGAATTATGTAACACCTAAAAGCATACAGGCCACACTTTGACTGAATTAGAAACCGTCAACCAAAACTGTCACCTAAACTGTCAACATAGGTTTCTTTTTAAGTTGGTCTGGCTGACTGGCTATCTATGTATGCATTGTGCGTACAGGCCACACCAATGGAGCTAGAGGGTTGAAAATTTAAACATTTACTCCTTACTCGGTTTTATTATTTTTTGGAAAAAGTGAGGGGTCAATTTGCTATCTAAGTTTATGCTAAATTGATCCCTTAGTTTGTGTCCATTTGTTTTTTGAAAAGTCAAACTTTGTTTAGTGATCACTTGCCAACAAAAGGTAAAAGAAGTAACTTATTCATTGATCACCCCTTTTTCCAATTTCTTAATTGATCACCCCAACACGGCATGCTGCCAAAACACTTTGGTCACTATTGAGTGACTAACCAGGCTTGTTAGAAGAAAGTTCCTAAGAAAGAATCTAGGTTTAGTTTAATGCCAAAATGGGAGATAATAATCAAAACCGGAAAGTAGAATAATATATTCCCGTATATAAACGTATGACTACAACAATTCACAAAATATCTGTAAATAATTATATCAGGAAACTATTACCCAATTATGTTAAAGCTAGTGCATTCATGTCCATATATATATATATATATATATGTGTGTGTGTGTGTGTGTGTGTGCCGGACAGCTTTCCACTATCTCCTTTGATCTGTCATCAAGAATTATTTTTAATGAGTTCGTTCAAAAATGTAATTAAACAACGTAGTTTGTTATTCTGGTGAGTATGACCACGTGCCTTAAAACATTTGAGCAAAAATAACTTCAAGTTCTTTTAATCCAAGTAACTCACAGAAAACAAAGCAGACAATCTTTTTTTCATTAGACACCGTCAAAACTGTCACCAAAACTGTCAGCATAAGTTTCTTCAATTTGGCTGTCTATCTGGCTGGCTGACTGGCTGGCTGGCTATGTATCACCCGTACAGGCTGTACCGACGGAGCTGAGGGGGACTGAGAATGTTAAAATGTAATCCTCATTATGGCTAGAGAAAACGTTTTTTTGTTCTTTGAAAACCCCCCACCCTAAATTAAATTTGCAATGTAAGTTTATACAGTATTGGTCCTTTACTTGTGTGTTCACGCTTGTCTTTTGAAAATTCGTACCTTTTTAGTGATCACTGCAAAAGTTTTTTTCCAATTTTTTCAATTTCTTTTTCAATTTTTTCCCCAATTTTTTAATCGATCACCCCAACGTAGCATGCTGCCAAAAGACGTTTATCACGTGACGGTCTCTATTGAGTGACAAACCAGACATGTCTTTATTTTAGTTTCAGGAGAATACACAGATAGACACAACCATTTTTTATTGGCAACATTCTTTCATATACGAGGGTGGCTCAATGAGTCTGTAGCCTGAAATGTAGAATGTTAGCTGAGATGATATTTTCACTGTATAATGTTCGATTTATGTCATCAATATTTACCACTGAATTAAGGGCATTGACAAGGAAGGAAATTATGTTAAAAATAAAATTAAAATTTGTGTAAAATAAATATTTTTCTTCATTAGGCTACGAACCTATTGATGTACCTAGGTGCTGAAGATTTTCACTTTGATCTAAGCTACAACAGAATTGTAAGAACATCATAACCCGAGGAGGTGGTTTTTAATTGAAATTGTTGTGGAGCCATGGCAGAAAAACGGTATTGTTTTTAAATTGCCTCGAAACCGTTGGCCTTGGTAAGCAACTGAGTTAAATACATTTGTAATTTCAGTGTAACAAATATTGACTTTCTGGAAACCGTATTATTTCTTCCTCTTTGTAAAATTAATATATATTTCCTTCTAAGGAAGATGTGTGTTGTAAGAGAATTTAGACAACTGAACAAAAGGATTTTTAGAAAGAGGAAAGGGAGTAGAAGGAGGGTAAAAGGAGGCTGTACGACACGGACTACATCGGCCAACACGTGGTCGCATGGATGCGCCGAGAAGTAAGTGATTTTTTGTTTTTCGTAGTAAAATCGTTAGCACTAGAAGCCGTAAAGCTTTATAGACTATATATATACATATGTATGTGTGTGTGTGTGCGTGTGTGTGTGCGTGTGTGTGTGTGTGCGTGTGTGCGTGCGTGTGTGTGTGCGTGTGTGCGTGTGTGTGTGTGCGTTTCTTGATTGTTTTAAAACTAAAAAGTATATTAAGGCTGCAATTAGCAAAAAGAGAATTTTTATTCGAATCCTTGCCAATAATTAATTTTGTTCGGTGCTTTGTTTCCTAATCACTTGTGGCCTTCTGTTGGTTTTCTTGTGGGAGCGAACTCCCGGCCAGACTCAATCCATCACAGATTTGAAAGTCGGCTTCAACAAACACGGAAAATAATGATATTTACATTAGTCAGCCTTGTCTGAAGAATGGGGGCGGGGGCTTAGGGCAGGGGTTGGGCCAGTGGTAGTGGTTACACGTTGCTTAATTACCACAGCCCTTTAATTAAAGATCTGTCAACGGTGTGTCTCATATACGTCGTCTTCAACATTTCAAATTATATACAAGTAACAAGTACGGTTAGCCACTCAATAAAAACTGTCACGTGACCAACGTCTTTTGGCAGCATGTCGTGTTGGGGGTGATCAATTAAAAAGGCAGAGAACACTAAAACAGTCTTAATTAAAAAAACAAAAAACAAGCGTGAATGCTGCTGGATATAAACTAAGGGATCAATTCAGCATGAACTTAAATTGTAAATTGAACCCCCAAGTTTGGCCAATATGATTTTTCATATATGATGCAAAGATTTCACTCGCCGTTTAGATTTATTTATTACATTTTGTTATAAAGTTATGAGAGTAAAAGCATAGATAGATAGATAGATGGGAATAGAAATAGACTAAGATATATATAATATATATATGAAATCAAATAATGTATAATTTTATATCCGACAGAATATAATTATAATGACATTTATTAGTGAGAGCCTATATTTGCCCGGCGCCGGTGTAAGGGACTGCTAAACGAGTGGCCTAAATTCTTTATTCACATTTACGATTTAGGCCGCTCGATTAGCAGTCGCTCAGACCAGCGCCGGGCAAATACAGGGTCTCACTAATAAATGTCATTATAATTATTATACATATCGGTTTAAGAGGTAGAGCACTATTGTAGGGAACTAACTATTTACACATAGCTCTCCGAACGAAGTACTTTCGAATTGAGCACTTTAGTAAATAGATATAAACATATAGGTTTAAATGTGTTTATAAAGTGACCTACATACGCCGAGGTGACTTGGGGCGGTGGTAAGAAGTCGGGCTGCTGGCACAGAGGTCCGGTTTCAATCCTAGCTCGAGGCACCAAGGTAGTCAGTAGCCACACTGATGAGTCGTAAGACGACGAAACAGCGCTGTATGTGGATTTGACAATATATATATATATATATAGAGAGAGAGAGAGAGAGCGAGAGAGGGGGGTTAAAGAAAGGTTAACAACAAGAAGTGGTTTTCTACGCATAATAACGAGTAAATGCCTAGCCCCATTAGTGCGGCCTGTACACGTGGTCCATACATAACCAGCCAGACCAACTTAAAAACTGAAGAAACCTATGTTGACAGTTTTGGTTGACGGTTTCTAATAATACGCATAAAGTTCCGTTCCATTCCAAAAGAGATTTTATTTGCCTCACCTCTTCTCCCTCCCCTTCTCGGTTTTAATTCAGTGGTGGATAGTTAAAGGGTCACATAGATCGAACATTATACAGTGAAAATTTCAGATCAAAATTCAGCTAATAACCCTCGTACATATATGAGAGTACGTTTTTTTAAATCATTTATCTTATTGCGTCCTCCATTAAGCGAATACTGAGAAATGCTACAAATGCTACATTTCTTAAAGGGTCACATCGCTATAAAAGGAAATGCATTCAATTTCACTTCACGTATCTACCCCCCTCCCACTCCCGTGTTACATGGCTTCCCGATTATTCTTTTTTCATTCGCTTGACCGAAACATTGTTTCCATGGTGATTTTGACATCTACTGAGAGTCCGAAAAGAATTCAGGGTAGGTGAACAGGGTGGGAGGTTAGCGGCTAAAATTGAATTGGTTGATACTTAAGCGACTCCCGTTGACATCTGACATCCACCAAAGACAAGATTCTCGAAATAGGTTAAAGAAGAGCTTAATCGGCTATGGAGCTACACGATCCGTTTTAAGATAGACCATCGATAATGGGCCTGCGCAAGATACAGGGTTGCGCCAGATACCGGGTGGCGCCAGATGCCGGGTGGCACAAAATAAGCTGACGCTGTGAGGAGAGCAGGGCGAGGGTGGTCAGTTGGCCAAAATGATTTTTCATATATGATGTAAAGATTTCACTCGCCATTTAGATAGTTCATTTATTACATTTTGTTATAAAGTTACAGAGAAAACAAAGGGTTCAGATTATTTTGCGCCACGCTGTATTTCTTACAGTTATGAGACTAAAAGCATAGATAGATAGATAGATATATAGATAGATATATAGATAGATAAATAGATAGATAGATAGATAGATAGATGGGAATATAAATATAAATAAACTGTTATTTTGATAGCTCATTAAAAGATCTGGTTCAGTTAGCTTTAAAAATGAAATGTCTACAACAACCAGTGCATTCTCCCGATAGTCACCTATGGAGCTGAAACATGGAACTTAACCAAGGGATTGGCTCTCAAACTAAGAACTATGCAACGTGCACATGGGATAGCCATGCTAAACATCACATGGAAAGATCACAAGACAGTCCAATATATCAGAAAGCAAACAGAGATCAAAGATACTCTAAGAAAACATTAGAAAGCTCAAATGGCAATGGGCAAGCCATGTTGTAAGAATGTCAGACAACCATTGGACATCACGATTCACAACGTGGATTCCCAGAGATCATATGCGAAATTGTGACTGGCAGAAAATAAGATGGCGTGATGATTTAGACAAATACAGAATATAGAGGGAGCGAAATAACTGGCAGATCTTGGGGATGGTCTATGGCCAACAGCGGGATTGACGACGACGACGACGACGACCATCCCCTAGCTATCCTCTACTTATAAAATCTAAATTTTTGTTGCTTTTTATCGCAACTAAACTTAGGCCGGTTTCCTTTCGGCAGTGAGTAAATAAATTAACAAAGCGGTGCGGAGTAAAGAATAAGTTCGCGGTGAGAATCAAACTCACTACCCTCTATGCCGGAGAGTGGCTCGGTTAACGCCCGACGCTCTTACCACTGAGCTACAGAAACTAGTGGCATGCGCGAGTCCTAATTAAACCCATCCCTTATCCTGATCTCTCATGCGCCATGTTTTGTTATTAACCGTTATTTCAGTATCGGTAATCCAATTGATTTATGTTATTAGATGAAGTATTGTAAATCATTATTATCAATTTTTGGCTAGATCTTCATCAGAATTGTGTTGCCTTTTATCGCAACTAAACTCTAAATAAATAGTAGCAAACAATTAATAATAATAATTTCCAATACTTTATCTAATAAAATAAATAAATTGTAAAATCTAAGCCGTTTATGATTCAGCTAATGAACGAGAACCGAGATAGCTGATGGGGTTACGTTGAAAAGATTATCATGTTGCCAAAAGAAAATGTCTGTTGCTAACTAAAACCAAAATATAAGTAAAATACTTTTAAAATATGCTGCACTCAATAGGTTCAATTAATTACTCGAATAAATGAATAGAATTTAATGATAAAGAAGAATATAATGCAACCGGGTGTGTGTGTGGGGGGGGGGTGACAGATTTCAAAGCAAAGGTTTTAGCCACTAATGTCCTACTTACGAAATCTGTTGTCTGTATTTTTTGTCGATTTAGCCATCTACCTAGAACCCCTAGTCCGGGGGCCAGCATGGGGCTACCGTGCACACGCCCCCCCCCCATGATTCTACTTTTCGGGTACCAAAATGTTCCTTAGGATGTTCTCTTTCAGAAAAAAGATGTTCCCAAGAAAAAGGTTGGGAAGAACTACCTCATTTACATAAAACAAAATGGTCGCCAGCATACACCAACAATACATATAAAAACGTACGTGTATGTACATATATAACTGTGTATATGTATGTACATATATAAATGTGTGTATGTATGTGTATGTACATATACACGTGTGTACATGTGGATGTACATATAAATGTATGTTTATGCACATATATAGATGTATATATAAATGTGTATGTACATATATAAATGTATGTATGAATGTGTATGTACATATATATATGTATGTATGAATGTTTATGTACACATATAGATGTACACATACATATGTGTTATGTATGTGTGTATAGATGTGTGTATGTACATACATAGATGACCTCTCTTCGGATCATAACTAAGGTCTAT
>VCCN01000258.1:4612730-4630218 GCA_006491835.1 Architeuthis dux | reverse complement strand
ATATATATATATATATGCGCGTGTGTGTGTGTGCATGTATACATACAGTGTTTATTAGCCTATACATTTGTCATGGGGCTACATACTTTCGTATTTGCGACCAAGATTTGAAAGTATTCTCTGTATTCTTTTTTGTAAAATGAAGGACACGGTTCTCCTTGACATCCACTTGCATATTCATTTAATTCATTTTGATCTTAATTTGCTAGGATAATCGAATGCTTTTAAATTTTCACTAATTTTTAATATGTACTTTTTTGGGTGTATATCCTGGTTTTATCTTAATAAAATGAACATTTTCTAAAAACGAAAGGAAAACTCTTTCCTTTTGTGGTTCAAAGAATAACTTACGAAAACCCTTACCCTATATCTAGTGAGTATGCATGCCAAATTTGGTTGGGCTGCACCCATGTTTAGGAGGTTTCTATAGCGTGATAGACAAACACTGCGACACCTCTCGCTTATATATACAGAAGATTTCAACTTATCTCCTGATTCAACATCTTTTTTGCTATGATAGAAAGAAGAAGAAGAAGAAGAAGAAGAAGAAGAAGAAGAAGAAGAAGAAGAAGAAGAAGAAGAAGAAGAAGAACAAGAAGAAGAACAAGAACAAGAACAAGAACAAGAACAAGAAGAACAACAAGAAGAAGTGCATTTATAGAAAGCGCCCTTTCTCGGGAACCTCAATACTTAAGTCCCCACTGGACAAAAGCACTTGAAAACATGTGCAATTAATTGCAGTAAAAGGTATAAGGCCTATTAAAGAAGAGTAAGAAGAAAGTGCAACTTGTTAATAAAGTATTGTTATAACATACGGGGTAGTAGCTATACTTACGAAGTGTATATATTTACTGAGTTCATATAATTATGAAAGTCTCGAAACAAGAAAGATTTTGTTTTTGATTTAAGCTTGCTAATGTATATATGTTCTGGCTAGCATAGGGTAATTGATTCCAAAGTATGCTATATAGCTGAAACTCTTGTGCCCATGAGTCATATTCATAAAGAGAAGTTCTAAAATCAAGCCAGCCAAATATCGGATGTTAATAAGAGCACGGAGTACATAAGGGCACATATCAAGCAGATAGTTGAATACTGTAATTAGAATTTTGAACACGACTCTTTCTTCTATCCTAAGCCAATGTAAGCCGATAATACCGGTCCTAATTGACTTGATACGTTTCAAAACTAACCGAGCAGCCCCATTTTGAACTTTTTGTAGTTTGTTAATTTGTGATTTATTCAAGCCAAAGAAAAGTGAATTACAATAGTCTAATCTACTGGTAATAATAGAGTGAACCAGCTGCTCAGTTTCATTGTTGGAAAGTAAGTTTCTAAAACTACGGTCATTTCTAATTAATTTATAACAGTGGAAAACTACATTATTAACATGCATTTCTAAATTTAGAGATTTATCAAGGCCCCAAGATGTTTTACCCAGTCAGAAAAACGTATGCAGCCGCCATTATTAAGAATTATTAAAAAAGACGCCTCATCTATACCTATATTTGTGAATGTTTGTGACTATGTTCGGTGCATTGCAGCTAGATGTAATGATTCAGGGTACCCTAGGATGTGCAGGAAGATTAGTGTGCAAAAGAAATCCGGTGTGATTTGTGACATTTTAATGGTTTTACAGATGGAGTTCTATTTACTACCTGACTATAATGCACCAGTTTGTCTCAGCCAAGTGTAAAGGCCAATGATGTCATACATATATCACTTTAGAATAATTAATCTGTCCGCATTTATTCTTTGGAAGATTTCTTTTTTTACATGACTTCCTATTCTGACGACACTATTTTTTCTTCAGTTTCAGGGGTCAAATCGAGAGGAAGATGTTTGTGTGTGAAAAAAAATCTCATCGAGGGGAAGATTTTTCTTTCAATTTTACGTGTCAAAATCGAGGGGAACATTTCTTTTGAAATTTTAGGGGTCTAAATCAACGGGAAATATTTTTCTCAATTTCAGGGGTCAAAATCGAGGGGGAAGATTTTTCTTTCAATTTTATGGGTCATAGTAGAGGGGAAAATTCGTTCTTTTCACTTTTAAGGGTCAAAATCGAGGGGAACATTTCTTTCACTTGTAGCGGTCAAAATCGAGGGGGAAGATTTTTCTTTCAATTTTATTGGTCAAGATCGAGAGGAGCATTTTCTTTTTTCAATTTTAGAGGCCATAGTCGACGGGAAAATTCGTTCTTTTCACTTTTACGGGTCAAAATCGAGTGGGAACTTCTTTTTATGATATAAGGGGCCAAATTCGATGGGAACATTTTTCCACTTTTAGGGATCAGAATTGAGGGGGGGTTCTTTTTTTCACTTTTAGTGGTCAAAATCGAGGTAACTTTTTTCATTTTTACGCGTCAAAATCAAGTATAATCGTGGGGGAATATTCTTTTTAACTTCAGTGTGTGTGCTTGTAGGTATTGAACAATATTTCTGCACTCCGCATTTACGACTCAGTCAAAAGTTTCAAACATTTTTGATGAACGATAAAAGATTTAAATAAGAAATAATTGTCTATTTATTTCTTTTCTCTAAATCAAGAATGGAAATTAAGTAAAAAATCATTTTGTTAATATTCGATTAAATGTTAAAACCAGGGTTGCCAGATAGTTAGTTTCTGACCAAAAACACACAAAAGACAGGCCAAAAATGGCCAAAAATGGCCAAATGACAAAATTCGTTATAAAACATGCAATACACACCAACAGAATTTATTAAAAGTGCTACTGCAACAAAGTCAGCTTACCAAAATCAATTCTATATTTCAAAGTCGTAAAGCAGGGATCACCAAACTTCTTAGACCATCGACTCCTTCATGCAATCCTTCATTCCTCATCGAACCCAAGGCATGTACAAAATACCACCACTACTACTACCTACTACTACTACCTACTACTACCTACTACTACTACCTACTACTACTACTACTACTACTACTACTACTACTACTAAGACGTGCAGTTTTAGAGGAAAATAAATATGGCCAAACCAAAAGGTTCATGTCCAAATGCTTTTCAAAGACAGATTTGTCAAATTTGGCCATAAAGTGGCCAAAATGGATACCCTGGTTTAAAACACATAATTGCATGAATATATGACTGTAAATTTACCTAGTCTGGCACAGGATCACAGTAGTGGAGTACCTTAAGCTTGCTAATTATCACTCTAAATACGACGTGCATGTATGTTTAGGGGCGTAGCCAGGTTCTCAAGTGTGTGTGGGGGGCACATAAAAAGGACGCCAGGACACATACAAATAATCTTAAATTCATTCTATATTTTTATTTTGTATTTAAAGGAAGTACATAATTGTTATTTTCTACTTAAAATCAAAACTAAAGGAAGATACAGTTTTAAGGGAAGTACATAATTGTTTTTTCTACTTCTACTACTGTTAAAAGTTTTTACAGTAGGCTCATAAATTTATATTATATTTATAAAGTTTTAAAAAACACAAATAATAAAATAATGAGTCTTTTATCGCACAAGGGAAATAAAGAGTTAAAAAATGTTGAACAGGCGCCACTTTAAGAGAATGGGGGCTGGGGGCGACCGCTTCCCTGCCCCCATTCTACTTATACCATTGAGTATGCTGTAGATAATTACAAAAATTAGCAAGTCTAACACAAAGCCAAAATAGTGGAGAAACTAGAGAGGATGAAACTCCCAAAGCTTATTTAGATTTGCATTTTATTCAACTCTCAAGAGCGGCGCTGATATGCATATATATTATACAGGGTGTCCCAGAAGTAACAGCCATTTTGCAGCTATCCGCTGCTATCAGATAATTAGTAATCATGATCTAAAAATAGCATCGTATGATGTAATATATTTAAAGAGACTGCCAAGATAGATAGATATAGATCAGCTTCAAATCGGGCGTTACTTTTCGGACACCCTGTTTATTAAACATACGGGAAAGAGTTTTATTCAGACCATAACTGCAATAGTTGAAAATAAAGGCTAGGCTTCTCTTGATTTCTAACAGCCTTGAAATATCGTTACAGCCCACTCATACGTACAATGAATTATTGGACTCCAATGAGCAATGAGCCTGTTCATCTCAGCTCAGTAACCCTCGATTCAACGGACATGGGAAGCATGCAGTAAATCCTCGATTTAACGAACTAATAGGGGGGGTGCTTAAAGTCCGTTAAATCCAAATCTACCCTGTGAGGCCATTTTTTAACATTTTTTAATGTAAAAAGCTTTAATACAACTAGGGCGGTCCCCTTTCAAAAGGTTTGGAAGGGGCCGGACTTTATGGTGTGTTGAGCAGCCTGTCATAATAGTCATGTAAAGTAATTTTCCATCCGTCGTACGAAACTACGGCTTCGAAGTATTTCGATTACTTCTCTTCAGTGTTGCCAATTTAGATATGTTATACCTAAATTTAGATCTATAATTTTAGATAAATGATCTATAATCTGTATTTTTGTTATTAGATTTCTCCAGAACCGCTGATCCAAATCCTCAAACTCGACACTGCGCTGCCTTGTGGGCTGACTAATATATCTGGTGAATATCGACTTCGTACAATGGTCATTTATTGAGTAATCGCAGTGCATACACGCACGCACACAGACAGAGATTTCTTCAATTGTGATTAGATTTACAGTATTGTACAATATAAAACTATTAAATTATAATATATATAATTATAATCTATCAGGGAGACTCGTGTTATCATAAATAAGATTTATATTAGGCACAATTAAAAAAATATTTGTTATTACAAAAGAAGAATAAAAAGTAATTTACAATATTTTATTAATGACTAATAAACATAAATAAAATAAAATATTCTTGAAAAGGTTCGTTCAATTCGAATTCCGTTTTAAATCGTGAGTTTATTTCACTTAGATGGGTGAGCACTTGGGAACAGCAGGTTCTGTAAGCAACCTGATGCCTGTGTTCTAGACGAAGCAAATAATTGGAATCTTACCTCAACTCCGAAGAATTTTAGCCGAAGATTCTTAGTTATACGAAGTTCGTGATTTGATGAACAAATCTCTCCACTATCCAGTGCAATGCAGTTACCTAACACTTAAAATAAAACATTAGTATACTGCGATAGGATTTTTAAACTTTTCTTACATATTGACAGATAACGGGATGATTCATTATTAGCAATGTTTTTCATGCTGCAATTTACCTTCATCTCAATATTTTTGTTGCTTTTATATCGCAACTTTTCTCAGACCGGATTCCCTTCGGTCGTGAGTAAATAAACAGCGCAGATCAGAATAAAGAATAACGAATAAAGAATAAGGTATAAGGAATAAGGAATAATTCCTCGCAGAAACTCGAACTCGGGCGTCTTTATGCCGGAGGGAGGCTATCCGTCCTCCTGCTTTGGTGACTTACATGGCAAGTATGTGTCCAAATCAGACCTTACAGCTCACTCCCTACCCCGACTTCTGTGCCGTGTATTTTGTTCTTGTTATCAGTTTCGTTAAGTATATGTTTTTTTGTCTGATTAGTCGATGAAGAATTATTGTAAATCATTATTACATTTTTTTCATGTATTTATGCTACTATTTACTTCCATCTTAATATCTTTGGTGCGTGTTTATCGCAATTCTTCTCAGACCAGATTCCCTTCGGCCGTGAGTAAATAAACAGTAGCAATAGTATCATAAAAAAATGAGCACATTGTTAATAATGATTTACAATACTTCATCTACTAAAAAATAAATAAACTAGATGATTGTTTATTTCAATGTCTTTTTTATTGAAAGTTAACGTGACTCAATATCACATTCTGTAATTGAATGGACACATTTATCATTCACATTAAAAATGCACAATCCTAAGAATTTATTTATTCTCTTCATTTAACGTGATTTGCTTTGACTTCCATTATTTTCCTAAAATTTATGTTGTCACATCAAATCCATAAAACGTGTTAAGCCTTATTTGGCGAGGCGGTGGTTCTTTTCTTATGAAATTGCCAAGAAAGAGATTTTTAGCGTAATAACCATATAAATGCATAAATGCTAGACAAGAGTGTTGCAACTTGAAAAGAATGGAAAATAGAGATGGCATATAGTAAAAGATTTACAAGAAATATTGGCTAAACTATTTTTGTTAGAGTCGGTGATGGATTATCAACTATCCGGGCCTCGAGGCTGGGCTTTAGTAAGGCTCCCCCTGACCTTGAGCCCTGCCTGCCTGCATTGAATAAAATAAAGTGATGGTTCACGTTAAATAATATCGTTGTAATATGTATTATATACAACATGTATAATATCATCCGAAATACTCACGTGTACAATAAAACCATTTTTGCACACTCAATTAAACCGTTGTTTGCCTTCGGGCCCCGTCCCCTCTGGGCATTTAGGCTTAAGCCTACTCGGCCTAATGGTTAATCCGCCACTGGCTAGAGTAAGAAAATGTGTATTCTCCAAAGACAAGCAAAAGTGTGTAGAAATAATTGGGAGAGACGTGACATTTTAACAGGGCGTGTAGAGAGCCACCTCTCAGCGCTGACCCATCCCAGTCTTGGTCAACTTCTTTCTTCTTCTGATTTTAATATGATTTCGTGCTACATGAATCGCCCATTTGATAGTAGCATTAACTGAACTAACACCAAAACGAGGGCAATGGTGCATAATCAGAAAGAAGGGGAATTAGACGGGGGGGTCAACAATTCCATTTACATCATGTTTGAAGATTTGAAAACATTTGTATGCATTTGCTGACGAAATAGAACGATTGTCAGTCAGTAGCATTCGGATAGAAATAGCTTTCATTATCTTGCTCTACATCCGGGGTCGATAGCCACCCATGGAGTCCATAGGACTATCCCAGGGGTCGATAAATGCCTGGGGTCAAAAGGGGGTCGATAAAAGCCGGGAGGGTGCCAAAAGCTGACACTCGTATAAGAAATAAAGATACATAAATACAACTTGCTGATCCACATTTCTGATTTATATATAATTAGTTTTTATTGTCTATTTATCTTATATTCTGTTTACTGAAACCTACTTTTTGATCCAACAGCCCTGAGAGGAGACAACCTGACCCCACAGGGAAGCAGGGTGTGGTATGCAGTTTCCCCCACTGATGTATATGGAAAGCAGGGTGTCTTTTGCTGTTGACCTCATTAATGCAAATGGAAACTTCACATTTACTTAATTATTATTTATTTATTGTCAAATGGGGTTGCAACATTTGGTACTTTCGGCATTCGTTGGTATGTTTGGTAACACGACGAAATATTTGATACGTTTTACATTTCTGACAAATATTAGGAACCGCCAACCAAAACTGTCACCAAAATGTCTACATAGGTTTCTTCAGTTTTCAAGTTGGTCTGGCTAGCTGGCTGGATGGCTATCTATGGATCATGCGTACATGCCGCACCAATGGAGTTAGAGGATTGAAAATATAAACATTTACTGCTTATTATGTCTACAAAAAACTTTCTTTTCTTTTGAAAATTCCCTCTCAAAATAGTGGGGGTTCAATTTGCAATGTAATTTTATTCTAAATTGATCCCCAGTGTGTGTACGGCAGGATTCACGCTTGTTTTTTTGAAAATTCAGACTTTTTTTAGTGGTCACTGCCCAACAAAAGGCGAGAGAAGTAACTTATTCATAGAGCACCACTTTTTCAGTTTTTTAATTGATCATCCCCAACACGGCATGCTGCCAAAAGACGTAGTTCACATGACGGTTTTCTATTGAGTGACTATTCTTATTTACTTTTACCATTGATTTCTTGTTAATCTCCCAATTTTTGTTCGCCAAAATTCTACCGTGATGTTGGCACCAAAACGCACGATATGGACGAATGGTTTTGTTTATCGATCAACAAGTAGGAATGCTAGAATTCACGACCAGCGTCTTATTTTTGCGGACACTTGTATAGATTTTTAATTGACTGAATCGGTTGCTTGATTTTAAGAGTGTGAGATTCATACAGGGCAAGACAGCTGTTGCAATTATATCTAAATTAGAAGCTAAAATGTCTCTTTGATTTTAATTATATTTCACTTCATTTTAATTTCTTTGTTTGATATAATAATTCAGCTTGAAGACATCATTAAGCCATTGAAGTTTTCAGCGAAATATTTCGTTCTTATCATCGCTGTATATTTTCCATTGAAACTTTTCTATAGCAGTTTTACCTTTTATAACCACCACAGTATAGGTGTGTATGTATTTTTGTTTACTAAACTTGGTTTGGTCTGGTACAAGGCCATAGTTGTTGAGAACCCATTGTTGATCGGAATCACTACACTAGCGAATTGGCCTGCATGACGAGTTTGCTAACCATCATACTACGATAGGCGCCTTGTGTGTGTGCTTGTGCGCGCGTGTGCATGCATGTATGTGTGTCTATTCTATGTATGTATGTGTGTGTGCATAGAGAAACAGAAGGGAGAGAGATTGTCAGGATTACACATTAAAATATGTTTCAACTATATCTCATTAACTTCTGTTAGCAAATATGTCCTAACCATGTTTTCTCTTAGCAATCTGTTGCATTTTAGGAACTAGTGACCTCAAGAATAGATCACTAATGATACATAGTTTTGTTGTTTCTGTTTTTGTTGCTGCTGCTGCTGCTGCTTTTGTTATGGACACATAGCATGGGTTCTTATCATAACGTCACCCAGTAAGTTCTAATCATCATCATCATCAGCAGCAGCGGCAGCCTTTTAACGTCCGTCGTTGGACATAGACATTCCTCAAGATTCGCCAGACATCTTGATCGATGGTCGTCGCGGTACCAGTACTTTCTGAACTTGTCTAGTTCGTCACACCATCTTATTTCTGTCGGCCACAATTTCGCATATGATCTCTGGGGATCCACGTCGTGAGTCTTGATGTCCAGCGGTTGTCTGACATTCTTGCAACATGAACAGCCCTAGAAAGTTCTAATCAAGCCGGTGATACATGATCTCCTCTGAACAGTAGAAACTTAGATCACTGAGTTAACTATTGAGTCATTATTCTAGGATATGAATTCATTTGTTTTTTGTTTGAAACATTCTAATTCTTTCAAACCTTTATGAAGATGCAAAAGAAGTCCGCAGCCATATTTTTGCTCTAATTTGGCACGGACCCAACCACAATTACGAACATTATGAACATGTTTCTTTTTTTGATAGGATTATACCTATTCCTATCACGTATATGGAACTTGAATGTTGATATCAATTATTCTAATTTGTTTCTGTAACAATCTCTTTTGTTTATCTTCATGCTTCTGTTCACCTGTTTGTTTCAAATACCCCGATCGCATAATAATTCAATATTCAACACAATAATCGGCTTAAATAACGTTTGGCTGTTTTATGTGTTTCTGAGGATCAAAATCAGCCTTTAAATAAAAATAACAGACACGTTTGATTCTGTTTTCATTCTTTGGAGTATGGCCAGTTGAAACAATTTTAATTCATAGATTGGGTTCAAAAACAGAGAGGTCGTTTTTATTAGCTTAAAAATTTAATCAATTAATCAATATCATTAGAAAATACTAATCCATGTGAAGAAAAATGTTCTTTTTACTTTTTAAGACTGTGTCCACAAATTTCCGCACGAAAATAAACTTGAGAGAAAAACAAGAAAAGTATTGGCTGAACAGTTTGATCGCTAAACAAGCAAAGACAATATTCCTTAATTCTACTTCGTTTTGTAAATATTATAATAATCTCATAACGGAAAGAAGACAATTCCACAAAATTACGACTATTTTATTTCAAATTTAATGATTTTAAAGAAAATTCATTTTCATTTATTTTACCTTATCAGACTCTAAAGAAAATTAAATACACGAAATTTGCAACATTTTAATAGTATTTTATTGGCCTATTTGAACTTTGTTCAGTTCACATAACTCGAAAGACCTTCCCGTTCTTTTCGTCAGATCTAAGTGCACACATTTCTAGTTTTGTACACACAGATACATATGTCGAATATAATAGTCTAAACAGTGAATCTATTCTGTATTCGTCATATTTTAGCAAAAGCTTGTGTAAAATTATTCAGATTTGGTAGAGTGAGTCTAACTACTCTTTTGATTTTTGTAAAAATCTTTACGAAACAATATTAAGGAATTTCAGATATAGTACCTTATTCAATAAAGAAAGAAATGAAGCAATAAACTGCATTAATTACATTAGGAGTTATGAAATCTTAATTTATATTTTCCTATAAAGGTCGGTTTTCGCTTTTGAGTATTGATTTTAAGTTCCAACTTGAATCCATTATCTAGATGAATATTTCAATACAATTAATTGAAAATGTAGATTTGTATAAATGTTTTAAGTAATTCTACAAATAACGCAGGGGATTCTTTTTTCATGTATACGTTTATCAAATGGTTGAAATGTAGATGACAATAACAGGTGTTTCTATTGACAGCTGTTGCAGTTGTGCAAATAATGTCACGAAACTCAAACATTACTAAGACATTGCGTTCATCTGAATTGACTTTTTTTAAAAGATTACTTCAAGTGTAGTGTGTACGTCAATAGATAAGCCAGCAGCAATTGGAACTGCAGTGTCAGCAGTTATGGAAAATGATGTTTGGTCAATTCTTTTCCATACAACATTTTGAACATTTTGTGAATTCCATTTTAAAAGAAATAATGTTTTAACATTATTTTTATTAGATAAAGTATTATGTTTATATTGTGGATGTGAGGGAATCCGACAGAATGATGGGTATGGTTAGACAATGTGGAAAAGGAAAAAGAGTGAGAAAAGCTTGTTACATCTCAAACATGTTTATTATCACGAGGATAAATCTTTATGCATTTCGTCGCGGCGAGCGAAGTCTTCAGAAGAATGTTGAACATGGCAGAAGTCCTGCAATTATCCGTGTGACCTGCAGCTAGTGATCCTGGATATGTGTGCTGTGGCTGTCATCCATCTCATATGTGGTGGCTGAGACTGTTTTGTGTGTTTTTATGCCAAAGATCTTTGGTTTGTATGAATGTGAGGTGGGAGTGAATTTTCTAGGAGGGGTCAATGTGTGGTGGTGGGGGGAGCTAGGGTGCTCAACTTTCTTCTGAAGACGTCGCTCGCCGCGACGAAATGCATAAAGATTTATCCTCGTGATAATAAACATGTTTGAGATGTAACAAGCTTTTCTCACTCTTTTCCACATTGTCTAACCATACCCATCATAAAGTATTATGAATCATTATTTTTATTCTTTATTTTATGACTATTTTTTCATAAAATTAAAAATAAAAATAATATTAATAAACATTAATATCGTATGTTTAATCCCTCTCGTTACTTTTGAAACAAGCCTGCCTCTAATCTAGATGAATTCAACAAATGTTTTATGAAGCCTTAACAGTTATAACATCTTTTGTATAAGTCAAAATTAATAAACTTACTTGAGTATAGCAAAGAATCGAATATTAAAGCATGTTAAATTCTTTAATCACCAATTGATAACTTGTCCATATACGTGTGTGCATATGTATGTGTGGATGTGTGCGTAAGCACGTGTGTATTTTCGCGTGTAAGAAACTCAACTGAAACTAATGATTTTCAATACAAGGCATTCGTTTTCTGTCAGTCTCTAAGACTAACGCTCAAGTGTAAAATAGCTTCATATTCCAACGTCAAGGTCAGAAGTAAAGAAACAGCTTTATTCCCAGCGTTGGGCTTTATACCATGACCAACCATTTTTGTCAAGTTGTCTATTTATGTATACGTTTGCGTGGGTAGATTTGAACTCACTATGTCTTTAGAATCTAGCTTAATAATACGCTATGTGTATTTGTATATTTACTTTTTGACTATTGAAAAGTTTGGGTCTAATTCATTTCATTTGTACAGTTGGTGTGCCGCTTAAGTCGAATATATTTCTTAGTGTGCCGTCATACAATAAAGTCTGAGAACCACTGGTTTAATACATGTTTTTTTTAAATTGTGTTTCTTTTTATTAGATGAAGTAAATCATTATTATTTTAAATTTTTATGACTACTTTTTACCTTCATCTTAATGTATTAGTTGCTTTTTATCGCAACCTTTACTCGATTTCCCTCCGGCAGTGTGTAAATAGCGTTGATCGGAAGATAAAGAATAAACCTTAGGTGGGATTCGAAACCACATCTCCAACATTGTTTACGCAGGCCTGCTCTACCAATTGAGTTACCAAGACTCAACCGGAAGAGAGAAGTTCAAATAAAACCCTTTCGGGTACGCTAGTATAAAATAATCCAATACCAATGGCAACGCACAATAATAAGAAGGTTTATTCTCCGCTTGTGTGATGTCTTTCTTTTTCTTCTTGCAAATGTCTTGGCACTTTAAGTAATTTTATCAGATTCTTTAGTTTTGAGTGACAGTTTCAATGAAATCAAAATTCATACCTCTTTTCTATGACACACTGTTTTTTCCGACTCAGCCTTTCTGGATACAAGTGTTGTTGAATAACTCTGCGCCGTGTTCTTATTTATCTTCAAATACAACATGGCAGCGTTAGAATAATCATGACAGATGCTGTCAGTATTGAAACGAGGCTGCCTGGTAGTTTTTCTTATCTTCCGTTCTTTTGTTTCTCTTTTTGTTTTGCCAAGTTCACTTCTCACCAAATAGTATTATCAAATATTGACAGCACATCAAATATATAAATGATAATTTTGGTCCGCTTATCTGCGTTTGTGAGATCACTTTCCTTTTCTTCTTGCGTTTGTGTCTCTGTTTGTAAAAGTATAAACTTAATAAGCTAACGGGTTTGCTTTATGGAAATGTTATGTTAATTTACTGAAATATTTCATAAAAATCCTCACCAAATTTAGGGTAGTAAACTCTTCATTGTTAGTCTATCCAGTCACATTAAACCAAACCTATATATAAAATTAACATTTCCCTATCGTGATTGGAAATCTTGTATACCTACGTATATATACAATACAAAAGTTGCAGTAATCATCAAGTCGGAATAAAAGTAGGAGTGGAGTTTGACACTGCAGTAGCAAGGCTTATCTATCTATCTATCTATCTATCTATTGTCTGTCTGTCTGTCCGTCTGAAACTTACTCTGGAACAAAAATACCTGTTAAAAACGTGAATCGTTTCCTCAAATTGTATTTCCCCACTGAGAGGGAGAATAGTGGAGGTGCGAGTTGTGTAACGGTTAACGGCACGGACAATGTAATCTGCAAGCCGAGTTCAAGTTTGGCCGAGGCTCTTAACGTTCACTTTGCACAAATGCCCTTGGGAAAGGCATGAATCCATTTCTTCTCCCCGAGCTATGGGTAGAAATATACTGGCCTCTCCAGCCTTGGGAGGTAACATATATAGGAGGACAACCCTGAAATCAAAAAACAGAAAATAGTGGCAACGGCTGAGCTCAATTAACCGCTACCTTCAAGGAACCAACATGACCATCCAATCGTCACGTGACGAGTTGGGAAAGACCTTTGTCCAGCAGTGGACCTGATATGGCTGCTGCTACTGCTGCTGCTGGTCATGTTGCCAGACAAATGTTGGACATCATAACTCACAACATGGAACCCCAGAGATCATATGCGAAATTGTGGCCGCGAAAATATAAGATGGCGTGACGATTTAGACAAATTCAGAAAGTATTGGCTCCGCGACGCCCATAATCGAGAGGTCTGGCAAATCTTGGTGAATGTCTATGTCCAACGACGGACATTAAAAGGCTGCTGCTGCTGATGATGATGAAGCTTAGCTTAGAACAACACAAGTGTGGGACAACCAATGATGATCGAATACACAACTCAGAAGTAATGCTTTGTAATACTATTTTGCTAACTAGTGCTCCACAGCAACCTGTGTCTAAGTTGGGCATTTCTGCCTTTCGTGTTCACTATAACCATGAACCAAACTCAAACTTAGTAAATACCCTGACACTCTGTATTAATTATAGAACATTATAGAAAATTATAGAAAAAGTGTAAAGATCTTTTTCATTTCTATCTATTATTTTGAATGATTTTAATGATTTTACTTCATAATATTTTCCATGATTTTTATTAATTTGCTTTGAGCTGCTCTCAAAATGTCAACCATGTGTTTTTACTATCTTATTTTATGTATATCATCCCCAGTTCTTTACAAGAACTAAAATTATCGTCTGCTTTAACAGAAAAGAAAGTGTCATGACAACTGTCTGCATGGTATTGATAAACTTGATTTTACAAAGGTAACAATAGCTCAGAAGTAAGAGTGGGGTTGACCCTGCAGCAGCCAGGCTTATTTACTTTGTTTTCATATATTAATAGATTCTGTTTCCTTCCCTCTGTTTTCCTTCTGAATTGACTGATGACCCGGAAACAGCTATATCTCTATCACTTTGTCTGAAAGGTTATAGAATGCTGTGTACCACAGCGAATAGGTGCATAAATGAAAATAGATAGATAGATAGATAGAATGATAGATAAACGAAAAGCAAAAATCGCAAGTTCAAAGTATACAGATTGACACTAACTAAAACAATCGACTGGACACTTTTGATAAACACGAGTGGTACTTTTGATAACATCAAAGGGTGACTCAGGACGAAGGGAAATACGAGTCAAAACATCGACGGAAAATATCTAAAAATAGCAATCTGATTAATAAACGAACACGGGGAATTCAAAATAGTCAAAATTCAAAATATATAGACTAAACAAGATGAATTAATTTAACATTTAGAAACTATAAACAACCACACTATAAATAAGACTGACAGAGCGAAGACAAAACAGAGAGTGTCCCCCCAGATACGGATTGAGTCGTTACCTCCGAAGCTGCCTAGTTCTCACACACTCTCTCTCTATCTCCCTCTCGATTTTATGGGAATTTCTGCGTTTGACAAAAACTTCTGTATAATTACGAATAAACAGTATATCCCTTTCCAAGAAGAATCGTCTCCGTCTCGACCCTTCATTGCGTTCCAGGCCAATTCTTTCCAGAGACCAACCTCTGTCTTCCCGAAGTCCGGACACATCGTGCGCCCTGACACCGTCCACGACAAGGAGTGACGAAACCAACCAACGGTTGTTGAACGTTTGTCGTCAACATCCAAGAAGGTGATAACGTTACAATTGATCAAAGGAGGAATAGTCTTTCTCTGGGAAATATTGTTAGGGGAAGATGAATGGTAATATTATTTTAATCTTCCATAATTATTAAAAGATGGTAGCAACTGTATCACTTATTACACGATCTACCTCAGCAATGTGATCTTCTTGGCAAATGTTCTTAGACTTGACCTTTCCGATAGAAAATTGGATTATTGTTGTAACTACAAATACGTTACAATGTTACAATGAACATATTTTCGCTGTTTTCTATATTTTTCTCATTGCATATATGTGTGCGTGTGTGTGTGTGTGTGTGTGTGTGTGTGTGTGTGTGTGTTTCTTAAGGACAAAATCGATTTGGTTTGTAGCATTAAGGAAGTGCTGGTGGCCAAGCGGTTAGCAGCACCGTGAATGGAATCGGCGATCCGAGTTCAAACTCCGACTGAGACAATCTGCGTTCACTTGGCGCTAATGCCATTGAGGAAGGTATGAAACCATCTATTCCCCTTCAGCTATGGGTAAATAGCGGATGAAGTGAGTGACGCCACTTCGGCTGCTTGTCGCCTCTCAGTCGGTTTCACATATTGCAAACCTCAAAGAACTTCAAAGTCTATCCGAGACATAGAAATGTGAAGCCCGGGCAAGCACGGCTAATGTCGTAGCCAGCGTAAGGGCACCATTTATTATCTCCTCTAAATTAATCGCATAAGAGCTCCGTCGGTGACTGCCTCTACACCACTTGGATTAATAATGGAATCAGTCTTCGTCATGGTGAAAAAGGGAAGGGAAGAGGGTGAAAGAGAGGGGAGAAAGGAAGAAAATGGTCAAATCATAAGAGATTCTGTTGTCATGAGACACAGAGACGCTACTGTCTGGTTCTATCAAACGGAAGAAAGAAAAGAAAAAGGAAAAAAAGAAAGAGTGAAAGAAAGATAGAGAAAAAGAAGAATGCGGAAGGAGAAATAAGAAAGCAGAGAGAGAAAGTAAAAAAGCGGAGATAAAGAAAGATAGAAAAGGACATTTCCTTTTTATTCTTTAATGAGAGGGGAGTGTAGAAGAGTAAAGCAGGAAATAATAGCGGTTTGATAAGAGGCAGAAAAGAAAGGTACTTTTTTGTCGGCTGCTTTTGTGAAAGCTTTGGTAGTTTAATAATGGGGTGGGAAGAGAGAGGAAGAGGGAGACGTGAACTACTCGTAAGCGGAGGGAAAAGAAAGAGAGGATCTATTTATTTATTTTTCAGTGAATTGTCTCACGATTACGGACATCTTGTTATATACATTTAATAGCTGAAAACCGCCCTAGCTAGTATTTAATATTGTATCACTAGCTCCAGTTTTGTTTTTAATGCAGAGTGAGTGATGGGAGTCATTCTGGCCGTTTGGGGAATATATTTGTCTTCGTTCTCACCTGGTCTTTTGACGTTGACTCTTTCTTAATCCCTTGGTGCTTAAAACCTATTCTGTATACGTATCTTCTATAGAAATAACACAAATAGATACATGAGTTCTTCTGCTGTGCTTGGTATACGCGAAACGATTTCAAAGTGTTTCCTTGTGCAGCGTGGCATTCACGCAGAATGTTTATACACAAATAGAAAAAAGCGAAGAAATAAGTTTTATTCTTTGAAACTCGAGATAAAATTTTTTAAAGACTTGGTATGAAACGGAAAACTTTGAGTTTTCTTTCTTTTTTTGAAAGAAAAAAAGCGATAAAAACAAATGCATTTCGATGGATCATCAGGTGTAATCAAAACCAGAATGAAAAAAACGATATACGAAGAATAACTAATGGCACAGAAGCGATACGGAAATCATTATCATCATCAGCCTTTGTCCGTTGTTGGATATAGACCTTTCCCAAGATTCGCCAGTTTTCATGTTTCCGAGCGTCACGGTGCCAATATCTTCTAAACTTGTTTAAATCATCATGCCATTTTATTTTTTGCCGGCCACAATTTCACATATGACCTTAGGGGATCCACGTTGTGAGTCGTAATGTCCAGCGGTGTCTGGCATTCTTGCAGCATGGCCTGCCCATTACCATTTGAGTTTTCTAATGGTTTTAATGTTAGCTCTGACACCTGTTTGTTGACTTATATACTTTGATATTGTGTCTTGTGATCTCTCCATGATTTCCCCTGAGTGCGTTGCATGGTTCTTAGTTTGAGTGCCAATTTCTTGGTTAAGTTCGATGTTTCAGCTCCGCAGGTGATTATCAGGAGAATGTACTGGTTGTAGACCCTTATTTTAAAAAGCCAATGGGATCTTCTTCTTGAGGGTCGTGCTTGCTCTGCCGAAAGATTGCTACAAACGTAATGGGAATTGCGATAGAATATAAACCAAAAATACAATTATAAGAATTAGGATGAATTTAGAAAACAATTATGTTGTCAGAATTTTCAATTATAGATTATTAAAGTAACAATTATGCCCATACTTATTGAACTACTGGAACTGTCTTTATTTC
>VCCN01000258.1:4486046-4498942 GCA_006491835.1 Architeuthis dux | reverse complement strand
AAAACGATTGGTTAGTATTTTATGTTTTTTACTTTTCGAAAACTGGACCGTTAGATTCTTGGATTTCCAGCAATTGAAAAGCGATAGCAGAGAGTTCAGAAGCTTTTCAGCATCAAAATTTCATATTAGAAATGGCAGTTTTTCTCAATAAAATATTGATTTAATGGGATTTCGTTGAAAAATCCTGAATTACTTGTCTGAATTGAACAAGTCATTACTTTCAAAGTTCTTCTGTCCCGTGTACATATTTAACACGCCGTACCGATTAACATATGGTTTTATAAATTGATTTGCATACATACATTGATTTACATATCTGTATGTATCAATTTACATATGTGAATAGATAACTTCGCAAGCAGAAATAATTTTCTTTTTCAGTCTGGAAAATAAACCACATTATATCTTGATCTAGATAAGAATGGAAGAAAAGAAGAAAAAAGTCAGTTTTGATAAAAGTTAGTAATTCATAATGATTATCTCTATATATACTAAAATCAATACATTGGGTAAAAAAGAAAACTGCCCATTATTGATCCAAGTTGGACTCCATAATTGTACAAAAGCACAGAGTAGCAACTGAAATACAAGCCAATACATAGTCAACTATGTTTACCATCATCATCAGCAGCAGCCTTTTAACGACCGTCGTTGGACATAGACCGTACCCAAGATTCGCCAGACCACATGTATGCCTACAGTCAAATAAATGGACAACTACGCATCCTTTCTTGAGCCTCAATATAGTCAACAATATTTCTTTTGACATACCATTTAATGACTCTGCAAACACACGCACATATCAACATCATCATCATCATCATAAGTCCACTGCTGGACAAAGGCCTTTCCCATCTCCTTCCATGACGACCTACATTGTGCTAACCAATGCCACGTCTTACCGGCAAACCTTTCTATTTCATCCCTCCATCTTGTGTCTGGTATTTTCCTACTGCGTTTACTGTCTCATGGGCACCAATCGGTTAGTCTTTTGTCCCATCTATTGACATCTTTTTTTGTAGGTGGCCAGCCCATCTCCAGTTTTGCTGCTTAATTATTTGTATAATATCCTTCACTCTAGTCCTCCCCCTGATCCATGTTGATCTTTTCTATCTCTTAGAGTTATCCCTAGCATTGCTCTTTCCATGGCTCTCTGTGCCGTTCAGAGAAACGATGTGTCTTACTTCGACAGAGGTTGTGTATTTGAATTCTCATACACACGGACACACACACACACACACACACACACACAAACACACAAGGCAAAAAGGCTCACCACCAAACACACAGCACACACAGCACACACAAACACCAATAGTTTAACCCTACTGATAAAACCTACCCACTCAGAATTCAAATACACAACATAATAAGAGAGAGGTGGGGAGCATGTATTAAAACATACTATATTTGCTTATATTTCCATTTTGTACATGTAACTAGAACAAAATGCCATCGGATGTCTTTAAATAACTGGCACAAATCAGAACTCACAGGTTTAAAACTGAGAGTCAACGTTTAAGATTTTCTTTATTTTATTAAAAAAGGTTAATGTCAAAATTAAATAAATAAATATAAAATAACGAGATCTCTGAAATTGATATAATAATATTAAAATTCTTGAATTAAGTTTTCAGGTGACAATAACAAAAAAAGTATAAAATCGTTAAACCACAAAAGAGAATAACTTACAAAATCGTTTTTTTGAAATCCATAAAGCAAAGTTTTATTCCAGTTGCAATTATTTAGAAACAGAATAAACATATCCGCATCTAAATGCCTCATTGTCTTCGATGTTTTTGACGAGTGTGATCTCTCAAAATTTAATTTTGATTTCTCATTCTCTCAAAATCTAAATTTCTGTCAAATTTGAATTTTCTATGTAAAACTACGTGATTCCTCCTATAGCATAGCTTTCCAAACTTTTTGCATTGGCGACACACTTTTTATAAATAAAACCTTTGCTTAAGTTTTGTTAGCCAAGCTTAATTATATAATGTAATCCCAGTGTGTAAGTTAAGTTAGTTTGAAGATCGATATCTTCCCATGGTTGAAAAAAAGGTCATGGATGAGAAATAGAAATGTGTCTTGTCATTGTCCAAACATTAGCGCGGACAGTGTATCGCCATGATAGTGATAAACGTGCGTAGACGCTCTGGGAAAGATAGATTTGTAGATAGGCCGTAAACTAGCAGGTAGTTTGAGGTGTTTGAATACGGAATCTATATTTTTGATTGGCTAGGATTTTTGCAGTGGGAAGGAGGGAGTTTTGGTCAGTGAGAAAAGAATCGGTTGGCAGTTTCGCCCGCAGGATGTTGTCGACTTTTTTTCGGCCGCTAAGCTATGGAAAGGAGGAGAGCGAGTAAGGAAGAAGGAGAGAAGGAAAGGCAGTGTTTAAAAGAGCCACGGGGTAGTTATAATAAGATAGTAGCAGTAGTTTGTTTGGGGCTTTTTCGCCCGGCTAAGAAGTATCTAGCGAGCGAGTATGAGATTGCATTGTGCAATATTGATGCACATGTTAGTGCACAGTTAATGTCTGCAAGGTACCCAAGCTATAAATTCCGTCCTGCGTTTCTGATACGTAAATAATGAGGTACCGTTGATTTTCAAAAATCTGTAACGAATAAAACCAAATGCATATGAATGATACGAGAGATTTTGTGTTTATTTGTATGGATTCACTTCTTTGAAGACCAACAATGCCGACAGCAGAAACAAAGGTTGGTAATATAACTCTCTTCGCGAACTCATTTCTCCCCTTCGTTCGACCGTCTGGATTTGATTTGGGTGTCGTTTGGCCAACAACGATGCAGTCGCTGGGAGATTTACGCGGCTCGTGTAAACGCAAATGCGTGCAGTTGCAACGCTACACCAACCGATTCATACTTTATTTCGCGACACACCTAAAAGTTATCGGCTACTCACCAAAGTTTCGCGCCACACAGTTTGGAAAGCTCTGTCCTATAGAAATCTCAGTCTCTTGTGATTTCCCTCCTACATGGCATCCAGTCTTTCAGGATTAAAAAAAAAGAACGAACAACGGCCAGCAAGATTACCTTGCTGATCATTGCTATTCGACGTGCCTCCTGGTCCGTTTTATTTTTCATGATTTATTAATTTAGCAGCTTGATATCAGACTATCAATAATGGGAATTGAACCCATTAAGAACAGCCAGGAATATTAGTTTACTGATCATTGCTATACGATGTGCATCCCGATCCATTATTCTTTTTCATAAGATTTACTGGTTAATCCCAAGGATATATTTCAATTTCTATTATATGTTTTTGCAGAAAAAATACTGAATCCATTTCACTGGAAAGTCTATATTTTCAAATGGTGGGTAGGAGGTACTTTTGAACCGCAGAATTGTTAGCTTTAAGTGGGAGAGTCTATTCTTACGGACAGAGAAACCAAGGAAAGCACACTGTTCATTATATAACTAGATATATATGTGTGTGTGTGTGTGTGTGTCTGTGTGTGTGTGTGTGTGTGTGTGTGTCTATCTGTTTGTGTGTGTGTCTGTTTGTGTGTGAGTGATTGATGTAGGTAGAGTCGCAATTCCCAAAGGAAAATACACAACCATGGCTGTTCTATCTTTAGTTAAAAACACAGACACAGTTGGAGGGAAGCAATTTTCTTGTTCATTCGTATTAAATGCACATCTACGTTCTATTCGAAAATTACATTTAGTTTTATAATATGACTAGTTTACTCCTTGCCGTCAAAAAATGACGGAATAATTAAGTAATGTTGCAATTGAATTGTACTTAGAAAATATCAAAAACATTATGTTATGCAGCATTTTCTTGTGTTCAATATTTCCTGAATTTTAAACTAAACTAAAGGTAAAATTAAGTAAAGATACAATGTATCTAGTTTAACGTAACATAAAATTCTACTTCTATTAAGTTACGTCGCCAAGCGTGACAGACAACACATGCACATTGCTAATAAGTGCGGATGGATAAGTCAGTGTTGGTCTCTATCATTTGGAAGATATCAGATATAACATTTTATCACAAATCTGAATAATTTCAATAGGTACTAGGGCATTTGCGACCCGATCTCGAGCTACTTATAAACAAACCACCGCCTCTCTCGCTCGCTATACTGAAAAGAGTCGTATTTAGGGTTTCTGATTAAATTACACCTTTTTAGACATATAGTCGTCTATTTTAGTAACTTTACATTTGTAGTTTCCGTTTAGAATTACACATTTTTTTAAATATACTCTTCTAATTTAGTAACTTAGGCCTTTGGTGATACTATCCCATTAGTAACCTTTTTGGTGAGTTTTATCGGTCGTATTCTGTGATTTGCAGAGTCTAGCGGATTTGCCGGACGAAGCCGGATAGAGATAAATAATATAATGAAGGGAGTCCTTTTTAGGGTTTCTGAATAAAATGACACCTTTTTAAAGATATATTCTTCTACTTCTATTTTAGTAACTTTACATAGACTTTCGTGGGTTTTATCGACATTATTCTGCAATTTACCAAGAGGAGATGTACACACACTTTTGAAAAATCTACGACGCCCTATTTTAAAAACACGATTAGATTTCTTTTTTAATTATTCTTAAGCTTTTTCTTGTTTTTGCTGGGAAAATTGATTAATTAAACATTAGATGAGATATTTTTTTAAATAAATATTATTGTTTACACAATTAAGAGGATTTACCGAACAGAGATGAATCTTTTTTATTTGGAGGTCAAAACTCACGAAAGCCTATGTAATGTTGCTAAAATAGAAGAATATATCTATAAAAAGGTGTAATTTAATCAGAAGACTCTCTAGTCTTCAGTATATTATTTATTTTCGTTCGGTAAATTTAGTCATTAAACCCTAATAATTATTTAAGCTGCTGCTGCTGCTGCTAACTTATTACGGAACAAATGAAAGAAGACAACTTGAACAGTATTTTATTAAATCTAATTACAAAGGATATAATTTAGGGTCATGGTTGCAATTAATTTAGGGTTAGGGTTGCAATTAATTTAGGGTTAGGGTTGCAATTAACAACAATAAAAGATTACATATTTTTTCCGTAAAGATTTACGTGTCAGGAGTTGCGAATTCTCTTAGAAGAAAATGTTTTTTTCTTTCAATTTTAGGTGCTTTTAATCCATTAGACCCTACAACCATCCGGAAATTTGTTAGTTTTACTATAAATATTAAACTTTCCATTTTGCAGTGGATTTGAAAAAAAAAATATTCTCAAAATATTCGCTTAATGACCGGGACGCAAATGTCCGGGGGGGGTTGAGTTATTGAACGTAGTGTAGAGATCGGTCTCCTCATAGGAGGATTAACGGGATCGCCACGGGCGGTTCTCTACATGATACCAAGCTGCTTACAGCTCCTAGTATACCCAGTTGGTCACCCATCTAGGTACTGACCAGGCTAGACGTTGCTTAACTTGATTTTGCCATAACTAATTTCCAGTTGACCTGATGCACTCGCATCAATTGTCTCAATTTGTGCTCACTTTGTAATTATGTAAAATGCGTGGTTGTCTATTAGTTTGAGTAAAATCACATTTATACAAATACACTACTTAGAAGCCAGTATTCCGTTAAACCACAAGTTTATGATGATGCTCGTGGCAAAATATCTTCTTTGTAACATCGTTCAGCTTTGTTGACACAAAGAAAAAGAACTCATTTTATCAGACATTCTTTACTTACCATTATAAGTTCAGAGACCAATATAATATACGTCTTGCGAGCACTTAGCGATGGACATATGATATCAATATTTTCTAAAGCTTCTTGCTTATTCGACGCCATTATTCATCAGCAGAATACGATATCCACACAATAGTGGAAATTTAGAAATATGGCCGGAGGCTGCGGGGCATCTTGCAATCCGAGCCGAAGTTCGAATTAGAATGGCAGTTGAAAGTTTGTGCTCCACTTCCTCCGGAAACGGACTATAAATGGACCTTAAAGTGATGTTTCTGAGTTTTATTTGAAGTAATTCTTGCTTTCAGTGACAATGATTGGGCATTGCAAAATGTCCACTATCTATTATTTAATTTCAAAGCCTCAAACCGGGACAGTTTTCGATTGTTAGTATTGGTACGATCGCTACTTGTATAATAACGAAGTGCTTTTATAACTCCGCTTAAGTTTTAGTTCTGACACAAAAGAAAACGAATACTCGTAGTTTATATCTCTAACAGTTATTTCAATTCAGAAAGGCATGAACATTAAAATTTCATTAATTCTTCACTGAACAATTGTTTTTGACCATTCATATTTTTCACTTGAATGAACTTTCTTCAAAAAATCATTATTAGTTTTTATTTGTTTAAAGAACTCACTGCAACTCAAGTCAATATTGAGTTTACAATTCAAGTCCTTTTACTGTTGATTCATTCATTAGACCTCTTTCTTGAGACCAAATGCTATTCATCATTGAAAATACTCTTTCAACGGCGGCAGAAATATAAACTATTTTATTAAAATTATAAACATCATATTTTATCAATTATAAAAGTATAATAAACTACACCCTATATTTAAATCTAAGAATGAGTAATACGAATTTTAAACGTAAATGCGAAAAAATATTTACAATCAAACTGAACGGATATTTATATGCAATACTAGCAGGGATACCCGGCGTTGCCCGTGCCAATATGGTTTAAGGTTGGAATACATTTAGATTGCGTTATAAAGATAGAGACGGAATGAATGCTATTGCATGAAATCCATAATACCCTAAGTACCTCCATAATTTAGTCAGTGTTGATCGACAAAAATAATATTTTCAGGTGTTAATTTAGTGTGTGAGTGTGTTGGTATGGTGTTTTATTTTAACTAACCAAGTGCAATACAGCCCCTATAACGTGTGAATTGGGGTAGCCAAAAAAGAAAACACCGCATTCTAGTCTTGCCACGACAAATGTATATATTTAGGAGCTAGATCTACCTAATGTGGAGCTAAATATGGGTATTCTTTAGCTATATCTGGCTATTGTTGAGCTAGTAAAATATTTTGTGCTCCGCGATACACCCGCGTTTAAACGTAATATACGAACCGCATACTTCGAGGCCTTACTTCCGTAAGACGGACGTAAATTAGCGCCCCATAATTCTACAGCTAAAAAACTGTTACTTAATACTGTATTGTTTTATAAGTGTGGAAAACGTGTTATATTTCACATAAATATTAATTCAAACTGTCAATAAAAAAAATTTTTTTAAATTACACACATGGAAATATCTAGTTTCACTTTTTTTAAAATCACGTGTTTGCTTGTTAAGTATAATATCGCTGTGTCAAAGAGGAACGTTGAAAGATCTAAAATGTGAGGCCGACACTGTCTATGCGTGCGTGCGTGTTTTTTACTACTACTACTATTACAAATAATACTTAATATTGTTATACTGACGAAAAAAACGCCAGAACTGATTAAAAAGAATTATTGTAACCCAACTTTGTGTCATCCGTAAGAAGAATTAAAGTAGAAATTTGTAATATAAATGTCTTTCCTATATATAGAGACAGAATTTGGCTGGAAAATGACCTCGAATGACCTCCGAGGTCAAACTCCGAGAGAAGTTGACCTCTTCTCAGTATACATGCAGAATATTATCTCTATTTTCCTTTTAATTTTCGCGGAGGAGAGGCATGGACAAACAAACAACCAGATGGCTCAAATATTAGTACAAATCATACACAGATATTTGCCTACATTCAACAAAAATCTGAAAAATGTCTCTGTTGAATTTAAAAGCTGAACAGCACAACGATTTTTCTTTCTTGCCTTTTCATCAAAAACCGGGATATTCCGGGACAATTCAGTGTCAACCGAGACAAATTAGTAAACCGGACGGGACACCGGGACAGACCCCTCAAACCGGGACGTATGGAAAGCCTATCTATTAGTAATGTTCTTTGCTTTCAATAGTAATAGTTTGATTGAGTTTGAAACATCAGTTCATCCATTCATTTCTTGTCGCTCACAGCCGGATGGACGTTTGACCTTTTGACTGTAGAGATCGGTCTCCTCCTAGGAGGATTAACGGGATCGCCACCGGGGGAACTCTACATTATCCCCAGATGCTTACAGCACCTGGTATACTCAATTGGTTACTCATCCAGGTACTGACCAGGCTCGACGTTGTTTAACCTCGGTGATCGTACGAGAACCAGTCTATCCAAAGCGGTTTGGCCGTAATTGAAAAATCAGTGACAACTCTTGTCACTGATTTTTCAATTACGGCCAAATAAATAAATCTTCATTTCTTAACCCTTGCAAAATATTCAGGTAGGGAATTCCGGAAAATATAACAAAAGAAAATACACAATTTTATTATCAGCCATTAAATGAGTTTGCATTTAGGTAAAAATATTAGGGCATTTGGAGCCCTTTAGCCCTGTGGATCCACGTTGTGAGTCATGATGTCAGGTGGCTGTCTGACATTCTAGCAACATGGCCAGACCATTGCCATTTGAGTTTTCTAATGGATTCTGTGATATCTCTGACACTTGTTTGTTCTCTAATATAATGTGCTGTCTTGTGGCCTCTCTTGTTTGAGGGCCAATCCTTTTTTGGTTAGGTTCCATGTTTCAGCTCCCTAGGTGACTATCGGGGGGTGCATTGGTTCCATTGTTTCAGCTCCCTAGGTGACTATCGGGGGGGGTGCATTGGTTCCATGTTTCAGCTCCCTAGGTGACTATCGGGGGGGGGTGCATTGGTTGTAGACCCTCCTTTCCAAACATTGTGTTCTTGAATGTTGAGCTTGCTCTGTTGAAAGCTTGCCAACCTAGGATGATTTATCATTTGACTTCTTTTTCCTTTGAGGATTTCATGGAAATTCGTTGTCCCCGGTAGATGTAGTGGTCATACGCGAAATTGTGGTCGGCAGAAAGTAAGATGGCGTGACGATTTAGACAGGTTCAGGCGATATTGGCGACGCGACGCCCACGATAGAGAGATCTGGCAAATCTTGGAGAAGACGCTAAAAGGCTGATAATGATGAAGTGAGTATGACACATTTATTTGAATTTAACTTTTCAGTAACAGTTCGGTGTCAATTTTGGTTTTGAAGTTGGGTTTAGAATTTAACCTGTTCGATGCCAACTATATTTTTAACGTTGTCGTAAGAAATTGATGAAATAGAAAGTCTTCATTGCATTTTAAAACGGTTTTATTTTCATACAAGTCAACTAATATGTACAACAGAATGTCTAATAAATGTAATATATACATAAATGTATGTAAGAAAAACAAAGAATGTCACACAATCGTAAGACGAGGTATCTCGTTTGTGGCACTGGACTGGTGACTTGCTAAGACGAGTTATCTCGTCCGTGGCGCTAGACCGACAACTTGCTAGGAGTTATCTAGTACGTGGCAGCAAAAAGGTTAATGGTTAGAATCAATAAGTTAGAGACTAGATATTAAAAATATTGCAATTCTAGGAGAAACTCTTGTTTATATTCAATGGACTGAAGGAAGGCTGTACATATGATGCTCCGTGGAATTCTAATAGCAGATTTTGCACAAAACTATTAAGAAATGGTGTAGAAATGGTTTATAAGTTACAGCACGAAACACAATACTTTACATCAGAGAAAGACTGGAGAATCGATTGGTCGTAACATAGTGGAAAAGGCAACACCCAAGATGACGGTAATGATAACAAGAAAATAAATAACAGGTCTGGTTAGTCACTTAATAGAAACTGTCACGTAACCAACGTCTTTTGGAAGCATGTCACGTTGGGGTGATCAATGAATAAATTACTTCTCTCCCCTTTTGTTGGGCAGTGATCACTAAAAAACTGCGAATTAAAAAAAAATAAGGGACCAATTTAGCATGAACTTACATTTCAAATTGGACCTCCCCTTCATTAAAAACCTATTATGGGGGATTTTGAGGGAAAAAAACAACGTTTTTCTAGACATAATGTTCAAATTTTAAGCCTTCTAGCTCCATTGGTGCGTCATGTACGCGTGATTCATACATACATAAATACATAGCCAGACAGCCAGACCAACTTGAAAACTGAAGAAAACTTTGTTGACAGTTTTGGTTGACGGTTTCTAATTAAATATAAAAATGGTGTAGTGTTGGGTATTGACCAAATTTGGCCCATGAAATGCTCCGATGGATCGTCGTTAAATTCTTACTATTGTATAAATTCGATCAAACTAAATTTGATTAAATGCTAATCCAAGCTACAAAAGGGATTAAATATGGATTGTCTTCCATCGAGACTAGCAACGTCGACCAAGATGAATACTTTCAAAAATCAATAGTGTATCGATCACAAGCCTCGCAGCATTCATTGTCAGGAGGCATTGATATACCATTATAAGCCAATGTTTTTTGCGTTTGTTGCTGGTTGTAAAAGTGCCTATTTATGCGCATAATACACAATTTGAATAATAAAAAAACGATAGGGAATTTTAATAATCGTTCATTAGTTCAATGTTCAAACAGCTTCATTTCACTTTATGATATGAAGACCAAAACAATATGCACTTTGTTTCATCTTAAATAACGTGCTTTGTAGTCTGGATTAAATCACTAAGCCAGTCTAACAAAGTAATTTCCATATCTGAATGACGTCGGTTCTTCACAATCTCAAGTGGCAGACACAAACAGGATTTAATTTAACAAGTGCATTCAACCCCGAGCAGACATCCTTTTTGTCAAACTCCAGTCCAAGTTGGAGTTGACTTTGTTTTCCCCTCGTAACAAGAACAACAAGAACAATCCTCGAGTAAACTCTTCACTATTTGACTATCCCGTCACGTTAAACCAGAACGATATATAAAATTAACATTTCCCTACCGTGATTGGTAGGCGGCTCTATTACAAACTGGGCCAAACTGACTAGTCTTATATACTTACGAATTTATTTGTTATATATAATATTTAAAAGAAAGTTGCAGCAATCATCTTCAGTTGGAATAGAAGTAGGAGTGGAGCTTGACCCTGCAGCAACCACGTTTTGATTTTTTTAACATCCACCTACTTGTACCATTGAGGGTGTCGCGATGTTTTTTACTTGAACATTTGTTAATCCACTTCCGGCTGGCCAGGCCCGTCGAAGCTTCAACAGAGCCCCGTTGACCATACCTTTCGCGAACACGTTCCCTACTCTGTCTGTTGCCAGCCTCTCACGACGCTGGGCGAGGGGCGAACATTTCTGATTTGAATTCAGCATTGCTCGTCCTAGATTGGTTTGCCAACTAAGTCTGCCCTGCTATTTGTTATGTCCCAAGGACATTAGTGCGAAGTGAACGCAGATTGTCTCAGCCAGAATTTGAACTCGGCTTCCATTTCCCGTGCTTCTAACCGTTTGGCCACCAACAACAGTTGAGCAAAATTGTGAATGGAACCCAATAAAATTAAATGCTGGCTTTCCTCCTCCCGAGTGATGTTGATTAAGCTAAATAACATCGACAGACAATTATTTATAAGATGTTAACATTGTTATTAATTACCGTCTATCACTATCAACATGAGTTTCCTAGCTGTTCTGGCTATGTATGTATCATGCGTTTTTGAAAATTCCCCCCCAAAATGTTTTTAGTTGCGGGGAGGGGGGGTTCAGTTTGCAATTTAAGTTAATGCTAAATTGGTCCCTTAGTTTGAGTCAGACAATATTCACTCTTGTTTTTTAAAAGTTCGGACTTTTTTAGTGATTACTGCCCAACAATAGGTAAGACAAGTACCTTATTCATTGATTACCCCTTTTTCTAAATGTTTGCAATTGATCACTCCCAACACGACATGCTGCCAAAAGACGTGACGGTTTCTATTGAGTGACTAACCAGACCTCTTATTTTAATACTTCATGTCTTTGAGGATCAAAATGTGAGGTATAGCGTTCTGTAATAACCAACATTGGCATTTTTAAAAACTTCAATCGCAAGCGATTCATTCAATAATTTACAACAAATACGTAGTGATAAAAGATATCGTAAAAACTATCATATATCAACACAATGAGAGAAAATGATACATTTAATTTAGCTCGTAAGTTATGGATATCTTTATTGATATTCAGCAAAGTGGTTCATATATTTGAACAAGAAATTGCTTTTCACGTTTTTCAAAAAGAGTGTCCTTATAACGACAAAATTCATTTTTATACCCAGAACCATTTGGCAATATCCAATTAATTTTTACGTGGTAGTTTTTCTTCTTAAATAGTAGCTTTGCAACTGAGAAAGCTTCTGACCTTGCTGGTGTTTATAAGGATGAATGGCTTGGCTTCGAGAACGAAGTTTTTGATAGGGTTTTCCACGACTATAGGACCTTAGACGGTGGAATAACCCTCCAGCCTGCACGATGAAGTTTAAACTCTACTAGTTAATTCCCCTGCGAAAAACCACGGATATATTTGAATTTATATTAGATTATTTTTTTTAGAAAACAAACTACTGAACTGGTTAAAGTGGAAGAGTCCATTGTTTCAAGAAACAAACAGAAAAAATCACACTGTTCATTATATAGATAGATAATAAGTGTTTATATACTCTACCCATTAAATCTAATTCCACAAAATGAATTCACCATAAGCGACGACTCGGTACGAACCAGTCCAGCTATATTAAATCTTTTTAAATCTTTTAGAAAAAGTCCAGAGACGAGCAAGTTAGTACCAGAATTAAAAAGTAGGAGTTATGAGGATAGGTTAAAGGAGTGATGGTTAACATCGTTAGAAAATAGGAGAGATCGGGGAGACGTAATAGAAATGTTTAAGATTATGCGTGGTTTAGAATTAATAGTCCCTAATGTAGTTTTTACTAGAAGGTTGTACAAGGCATTGAGAGGCCATACATATACGGTAGAAGTAGATTGAATATCAGAAAATCCTTGGGGCTATGGAATAGATTACCGGAATATGTAGTGCTATCAACA
>VCCN01000258.1:4371995-4398401 GCA_006491835.1 Architeuthis dux | reverse complement strand
GGAGTTGCTAGAACAATGTTGTTGCAGGAGTTGCTAGAACAAGACTGAAGACAGTGTTGGACTGCCTTAGAGACTCCAGCTCCAGATTTGTCCTCCGGTTTACTGCCAAAACCTTTCCCATGAGTGGGTATAGGCAGCAGAGAATTCCCTCTCTTAGATGGACTGCCTTCCGAGGCCGACAAGTTCCATCAGCCAGCAAACAGCAGATGGAACAACCCAATGTAATCTGGCATATTTAGTGTCATACTCACTGTCTCTTTCAAAAGTATTTCTGTACCAATTCTACAAAATCAAGATGGCTTGCAGAAGACAAGATGCCAAAAGATTTGAGTTCAAATTGGCTTTGGACACCAACACAACAAAATGGATGAAATAACATGAGAGTCGAGCTGAATGAATTTGAAGACAAACAGAAATGAAAACTGTAAAATGGAACACCATTACCTCAAGAGTAGCACAGAGTTTTTCTGCAGGAACTGGAGGCAAGGTCACTTGACTGCCAAGGATAAAGACAGGTTTTTTGGCTTTGGACACCAACTCGACACATTTTTGGACTAAGAAAAAATAAAGGAACATAACATCAACAATAAAACAACAAAAGCTGGATTAAATTAAAAACTAGCATTCCAAGGGAAATTATGAGTCACCGCCATGTTAAAAAAGTCGGGCTGTGATCACTAAAAAATGTCGGAATTTTCAAAAAACAAACAGGCACACTAGTGACCAATTTAGCATAAGCTTACATTGAAAAAAACCTATTTTGGAGGAGAATTTTCAAAAAACAAAAAAAATGTATTTTGCCTGCTCATTAAGGGGAGTGTGTGTACAAAATTTCAAGTGTCTACTATGAACAGTTAGGGTTGGACGAAGTCCGGCAACATAGATAGATAAAATTGAACCCCCTTTTAAAACCTTATTCAAGGGGGTGGACACATGAATAAGCTAAACCCAGCAATAAACCAGTGTTGTGGGTAGCAGTGATTAATAAAACTGAAGTGTAGAGAAGTGAAATACAAACCTTGACTGGCTGTTGGCATAGGAATGTCCACTTCAAGAGGGCTCGTATCTCTTTCTTCAAAGGCTCCAGAAAACAAATTGTTCAGATGATTCTGTAAATACCTATAAAAAAGAAACTTTATGGATGAATTAAATGCCCTACACTAACTTTCCAGCGGCTAAATTAGTCTTAGTCCCTATTAGGGTGAGCAAATAATAGAAGAACTTAATGCTCAACTTCACACTTATCTATAACACTAGCTGAAGTACCCATCTACACCAAGTAAAAAAAAAAAAAAAGGGACTAAAGCTTTCAGACGTGTAAAAGAAAATTTCCCTTAACTTTTGACCTCTTAAAGGGGGGGGGGATTTCCTTTCACTTTTGACCTCTTAAAGAATTATATATAAACATATAAAATAAGATATGTATATATGAATATTGAATGGAAAGTAAGTTTAGTATTATAGTTACATTAAAAATAGAATTATAAATTACATTATAAATAGAACCTTCCTCCAAAACCGTTAAACCGTTTTTCTCATAACTTTTTTACTTTAAAACCTTCCCCTAGGTCCATTGAGTATGTGTGTCAAATTTGGTTCAGCAGCGCCCATGTTTAGGTGATTTCTAGAGTGTGACAGACAGACAATGTAACACCTCTCACTTATATCCTATAGAAGATTGAATTCTAACCCTTTCTCAGCAGGCATTTGCCAAAGCCTCACAGAAAGGAATTGGACAGTGATAAACTATGAAAGATGAGTAGACAGATCCAGCTAGATTTGATTGTTTTGTTTAACGGCACATCAACCCTGGGTGGGTCATTTAGTGCCGAATTCGGTTTCTTTTTGAATACACAATTCATGTGGACAAATTAATGTGGGAACATTTTTGTAGACAATTTGTTGTTTGATTTGATTTGTTTAGCGGCATATCACTCCTTGATGGGTCATTTAATGCCAAAATCAGTTTAAACTTCCTAAAGTCGTAGGTTTTTCTTTTTTAATAGAGTCTTGCGACTTTGGTTAAAAAAAAATAACCTTTCACCAGTGTCTTACAACTTTGGTGAAAGAACAGGTGGCCCTTGGTTGGGGGGGGGGGGGTGTTCTTAGCCAGCTGCAGGAGATGCAGTCAACGTATTCTACACCCCCGCTGACAGGGCCGAGATCCAGTTAGTGCAGATAGATTTATTTTTCCTCCTGAGTGTACATCAAACAAAAAGTATATAAATAACTAAAATTAGGATGATGGTAAAAACTTGTCAAATTTAATAAAAAAAGTGGTGTGTTACAATACTTCATCCAATAATACTAAAGATTGATTTATAAAAAAGACTACTAGGTCTCATATGTAAAACAACATAAATATGGCGCAGTCGGTTGTAGGGAATGAGTTTATAAGTGTAAATCAGCTTCTGCTAATCCATGAAGTCTTTGTCAAATTTAATAAAAAGTGGTGTGTTACAATACTTCATCCAATAAGTTGTATAAAAACAACTAAAACTAGGATGAAGGTAAAAACTAGTCAAATTTAATAAAAAGTGGTTTGTTACAATACTTCATCCAATAATAATAAAGATGGATTTAAAAAGTTAGTTATTATGATTTACTTACCAATTAATTATTTTCTGGAAGATTCCTTTCCCAGAATCCTTCATTCCAATCTCTCGTTTTACTATTTCATAAGGGTATAATACATTAATAGGAAACTCCACAAAAACAGGTCCTGAAACACAAGAGAAAATTAACACATTTTTTTCCAGGGAAAATATAAGTTTTGTTTCTGTGTTTTAATAGTAAAGCTTTAAAACAAGCAGGATCTTGTCCATGCAGATAGTGGGACATTTTATTCAAAGTTGACCAATTTCAGTTTTGAGGGAAAATCTTAATACCTTCAACTTTAAAAAAACTAAAATATCTTTTCCCGAGCAAGTTAAAATTTACAGCAAGCAAATTAAAAACTACAGCGAGCAAAGTAAAAACAATGGCAAGAAAACTGAATCTATGAACATGAACAATCAAATAATTACTGATAATGCTTCAATTGTTGCAAATGTTAATTTTTTGAGTTAAATTAGTTGAAACTTAATTTCTATAGTTTTGAGAAGGGTCATTAATATTCAAATGGTTCTTCGGACGATTGAACTCCTTGTTATTTGTGTTATAAACACAACATTTCGGCCAATCTATTCATTGTCTGTCTTCAGGTGTAAAATCCAAGTGCGATGGGTTAAACAGAAGTTATGTTTAAAGGGGGATAACCCTTATAGCACAGGGCCCGGGTGTTTCTGTGTCTTTGTCTTGGCGGGTTTAGGTCTGTTGAAAAGTGGAAGCCACATCGGGTTGAAATCCACACTTGTCTGACTAATGCATTTAGTCAACATTTTGATGTGAGCTGCCGCTTTGATTTTTCTCTGCTTCTAACATCGTTCTCTGTCAATAATCTGGACTTCCTCCCAGAGAGGAAGATGGTTGCCGTTCTCTTTCCAGATGTGGTCAGGCATAGCAGATTTTTCTATCTCGCCCCTGATTATAGCTTTCTTGTGTTCATCAAATCTGACCTTGAGGGGGCGACCCGTTTCTCCGGTATAGATAATACCACATTTACAGGGGATGACATAAACACAGTTGTTCACCAATTTGGGGTCACGAGTAGGGGCAACCTTATTTATGTATGAAAGGATGTCATGAAAAATTATTAAAATTACACTTTTCAAATAAAACTTTACAAAATCTATCTATTAATACACTTCTACCAATCTAACCTGTGTGTAATACTTTCAGCACACTCACCAATATAATTTTGTAAATTTAAAATTATAAATTTTTCTTTTTGTTTATTTCTGTATTTATGAAAATATATTAAAACCATACAAAATGTTACATGCCAATCATTATTAATAGACTCAAACTCTTAAACTTAATGCAAAAAGAAAGAATGAAAATTATTTATCTCACCAGGAGTTCCAGACTGTGCCACCTGTATTGCTTTACGTAAAGTAGGCACCACTTCCTTAATTGTTGACACACTGGCTGTGAATTTGCAAAGGGATTTGAACAGAGATAGCTGGTCTATGTCTTGCAATGAACCTCGTCCCTAAAAATTAAAGAATATTATTGATATAGAACTAAAATAAAAAAACCTGAAGTTTGCAACATTCAACTTTAATTTTATTAAACAAGTTTTCTCCTTAGCAGATGTTTTGAGAATTGAGATATTTTGGCTTGTCACACCATTTTCAACGTCCAGTCAACCAATTCTACACAAATTATAAGTTTGTGTCCAGATTTTTTAAAAATCAGTTAGAAATTATTTTAAAACTTTGTCAGAAAACACAATGAAGATACGTGCCAGGCTTGGAACAACAACCAAAGCAGTCGTGAGCGAAGAAGACAATGTCACAATGTACTTTCAAATCCACGAAACGTGAATGCCTATCCAAAACGTGCTCAGAAGCCTACTAAATCAATCAGTATTAAATATTCTTGTCAACAACAATCCCTCAAACTTTCCAGACTAGTGGTTATTATTGATATATATTTAAATTTCTGACTTACTTTTTAAATATAAAAATAAGAAATGGAGAAAGCGAGAAGGCTATTACAAAACATTTAAAAACAAGTTTGTGTAACAATAATCTCCTAAAGTTGTATGTGTATAAGTGTTGGATTACCTTCTTCCGCTGCAGAAGTCGAGATTTGTGTGTATTTTTGGCTACTAGGTATCTACTTAGACTGTTTGTGACAGAGGCAGTGTTCTGATTTGGAGTAAGAATTTTTCTTCTAACAACAGTGCAACGTTATTTATCCCAACTTAGCATATGGCAGTGGTTCCCAACCTTTTCGAGTCATTCCCCACTTTTGTCAATAAGATTAACAGTACTCCCACCCCCTTTCCATTTATTAAGTTGCAACAATGAATAATTTCAAATAACTTTATTTTACATATAATTAGACAGCTTTATACTAAGAATTAGTTAAATTTTATAATTGTACAGCTGCTGCTGTGTATTTGTTACTCAAAGAGAGCAAGTGAAAATATTTAGAACACATCATTTGAAATTCCAATTCATTACAAAACGAATAAGAATTTTGCTATCGTAACTGATATACACATCAATGTGATCTCGGTTACTGCTTTTTTTTGCTACTAGTTCTTCAAATTGTGTGTCTATTAGTGAGAGAGCACATCTTCAATCATTCTCAACTTTGAGCTTATTTCAAGCCTTCGACTTGATAGATAGAAGTGCAGAAAACCCTATCTCTAGACTGGACTTTAATTTTTACCTAATAGCCTTATTCCCCCCTTGGACAACACAAATTACTTCATCACTGCAAAATTGTGCTGGACAATTATACAAATTTCTGGCCTTCTATCAAAGTAAAAAGCTTTGAAAGAACAGTATAGCCAAGATCATTCATGTGACAAAATTCTAAGAATGGTACTTTTAGGCAGAGATGATACTCCTCCATTTTTGGAACTCTGTCAAACTCTTAAACTATTTTTATTGAAAGTATAATGGACCAGTGAGCTGAACCTCAAATTAACTTCAAAACCACACTCATAAAATTGAATATGTAATAGAAATCAATAATTACTTTGATAACATGGCGAATAACTGCTGAGATCTAATTTCTAGCCAGGTTCCACAAATGAGTAGATGGATCTTGCTCAGATGGACCCATTCATTCTTCTGTCAGCAAATAATCAGCAAAATAATGAGTCAACTGCTGAATTCTATCAGGAAGCCTAAATGCCAGATAATTTGCATTATGTCTCTTGTATTTCCCCAATGAAGAATGGTTTACAATTGTTCCGCTACAATAAGGATTCTTAGGCAGATTATCTTACCTTTAATAAAGTAGCAGCAGCACCACCCAAGAGAAGAACTGGAGACTCAGCCATCTGGGCATTTTTGACAGCAGTCACAGTGTTTGTTACACCTACAAAATATATCTTATATGATTACAAATATAAAACTAGAAATTATGTACATTCTGTAATTTGAGAAGAATCATTATCATTCCAATTGTTGTTTGGACAATTGAGCTCATTTTTTTGGCTTTTGTTGTTATCCCAGAGAGGATAGTGTGATCCCTTCTGCTTCAATATATGGTCTGCTATACCAGACTTTTTTGCCTCATCTTTGGATATGGCTTTCCTATGATCCTCTAGCCTGGCTTTCAGGTGACAGCTGGTGTATCCCTTATATTACTTTCTACATTTGCATGGGGTGTTTTACATGCAAAAAAAAGAAACCAGCCATCCCCTGACAGTCAGACTCGAGGAACATAGGAAAGCCATTTTCAAAGGTGAAGTAGAAATTTAATGATGATTCTGAAAAAAGGGAAGAGTAAAAAATATGAAGATGAAATCTAACCAGGACCGGCTGTAACCGCTGCCACTCCAATCGTCCCAGACAGCCGAGCAACTGCATCAGCAGCAAAAACACATGTCACCTGAACATTAAAAAAAAGATGATATAGTATACAAATGTTAAGAAAGAAAAACAAAAAGGAAACTAAAATTGATTTTTATTCTGTCATAAATTTAACTATTAGTTTCATGCAAGAAAATTTAGATATTAATAACAAGGGGAATAACTACTGTTCAAAGTTACCTACCTTCTTTAGGTAAAGTTTTGGATTTTTTTGTTTCTGTTATAATAAGTGTAGCAAATGTGGTTTCCACTACAGAAGATCTCAGGAGCTGCTAGCAGTGGTTTCCAGTGGTGTATGACATTAAGAGTCAAGACATAAATTCATTATTTCAATCAGTAATTTAGATGTTTTACAAAGGTGAACAACTGTGTTTCTGTCATCCCCTGTAAATGTGGTATTATCTATACCAGAGAAATGGGTCGCCCCCTCAAGGTCAGACATCTGGAGAGAAAACGGTGACCATCTTCCTCTCTGGGAGGAAGTACAGATTATTGACAGAGAACGATGTTGGAAGCAGAGAAAAATCAAAGAGGCAGCTCACATCAATATTTTACACCTGAAGAATGGATTGGCAGAAATGTTGTGTTTACACCAAACAACAAGGAGGAGTTCGAAGAACCATTTGAATCTTTTTCAGCCTTCTTGCTAATGCTGAATCATTGTTAAACTATTATTTTTTGCAGACACCCATGGAAAAACCCAAACAGAAGTGTATTCCATGGATGTGAGTGTCACCTAAATTCAAGAGCACATTATTGCTAAAAGACGAACAGAAACAGGAGAACAACAAATCTTTTATATAATGTAGGCTATTTTATGGTACGTGCAGAGGTACATAAATAAGTAAATGCAAATAAGGTATTAAAAATTAAACTAGTAAAACATCAAATCACCTCATGTCGTGTATCGACCACTCGGATACCAAGTTTCTCACAACCGACCAATATGGGGGAGATATGACCACCTACAAGGGTGAATACATTCTTCACACCATGTGACTGAAAAGACATAAAAATATTTAGTATATTAGTAGCACCAGTCCTGAACTAAATCATAAAAGTTAAGCAACATGGGTAACCATTAAGGTTTTTAAAGAATGCAAGATTCAAAATTGAGTTTGAAAATTCTTTTGTCAGCGACCTCTCGCCCCCACCGGTCATTAAATGTGAAATAGGGAGATGTCATTAAATGTGAAATAGGGAGATGTCACAAAAAGGGAGATGTCACAAAATTGACAAAAATGTCCATTAGACAAATTATCTACTATATAAACGAGGACATGACCAGTTGCTTTGTTGAGGATTATCCTAAGTATACAACAACAGGCTTGGCTGATGGCTGCTACTGATTATTATAAGTGTGACAGGCACAGTAGGAAGGGAGAGGGGAGAAAAGAAAGATAGGTAGTTTAATAAGAGAATAGGAAGGGAGAGGGGCTGATGTCACTACTGATATTATGTGTGACAGACACAGCAATTATATATGATGATGATGATGGTGATGATTACAGATTCCATCTGTCATACCTCAAAATCACCCTGGATAAAAACAAAAATATTTTTTACAATAAATGTTAAACTTGATTTAATAAAAACAATGAGAATAAAAAAAAGTTCAAGACTAAAGATAAATTGTGATTTCTGTCATTTTGTAACATTTTATAGATTCAAATTTTATGCAATAAATTTGGTAAATTTTCCATAAAATATTAAAGAGAAACATGGTAATAGGAAAATAACCCTAACCGTAGAATTCCAAGGGAAATTATGAATCATTGCCAATGCAATGTTTAAATTTTTCTTGGCACTCAGAACAGCATGGAATTTTCTGAGAATAAAGATAATAGTCACAAATCTTAGGAATTTGAAGATTCCGATAATCATGAATAAATTTTACCCATGGATGTTATTCTTTCTTTGTGATTTTAGTTTCCATTAAAACATTTGAACTGTTTTGTTTTTATTCTTTAAAGACTTTTATATGTTGGGTGAGGATATGGTGAGAAATACAATATATATATTTATTTTCATTACTTAATATAAAAATAAAATTTAAAAAACATTCATATATATCATAAAAAATGAAAGTATTACCTTCAAAACTTCAGCTACTAAATCACCTCCATTTTTCTTTGTTTTTGTGTTAACCTAAAAAAGAAAAAAGTTAAAAGTTAAACTACATTCAAAATGCTACAACAGTGTGTAATATCTCATCTCTAAAATGCAAGGTTAGAAACGCAACTAAAATGTAAGGTTAGAATGCAACTAAAATGAATGAAAATAAATACATTTGTCCCAAATTTTGATCAATTACATAAAATACAAAAATCTGTTGATGTTCAATTCTCAAACCATAATTATTTGCATACAAGGAGTAGCCAATTGTAAAAACAATTTTTAAAATATATAAATAAATAAATCATAGCAAAAACAAATATGACAATTATAACATTTTCCAGTCTATTTTCTATTTTTGTAATGTTACTGACCTCAGTTCATCAACAGGTATATTGTGGGCTCAAATTATGTAACTATGAACAGATGTTTTTATGGAGTTCAGAAGTGATCTTTGTCTCCTTACTTTTATAAACATAAGGTGTAAAGTTCCTGGCAAAAACAAAAATAGAATGAGGAAGAATAAAATCATCTGAAAATCAAATATAACTTTTTGTATTTATTATCATAAATAACTATTATCTTGAATTTAATAATAATGATTTATAATACTTCATCTAATAAAAATTATAAAAAATATTATCTTGTTAAAAGTTCTAAGAAAGAAATTATTTCAAAGGTTTTAAAAAATTATTGGTGTTCTTTGCAATAGCGCATTACCCTAGCTGCAATTTTTGAATGGCTAAGAGCATAATTAGCTGTTTATTTTTTTGAAATAATTTGTTGAGAAACTTAAAAATCTGGCCAAAATCAGCATATTATTCGATTTTAATAAAATTTTCGATACTTATGTATTAAATGACAAATTTTTAAAAGAATTATTTTCCACTCAAAATTTTGGAGAAGAATAATTTTTCATATGATTTCTACTCCGCCTTTTATTAATTTGATGATTTATTTATTTTATATAATCATAATCAGGTGTCACTTACACGCTTGAAATTTTTGTTCATTTTTGTTCACTTTGTTCATACCTAAAAATAAATAGCTAAAAATGTTAAGTAGGCTTGAAAATTCAATTTTAAAGTATGAAATTGTATTTCAAATAAATTAATAGGGTACTTTTAACATTTTTGGAGTCTTTGTATGGATTTTCAGGCATACTTAACATTTTTAATATAAAGTTACCTAAAAATGAAAAAATGTAGACATTCTTAGCCATCAAGGGGGATAACTTTTTGCAATCTTCATGCTAGTTTATTTTAGTACTGAATAAACAAGAATTTCCTTAAACTGTTAGTTACCATAAATAACAATCGCACCGTAGGATTTTGGGGTTAGTATGTAGGATTACTGTTGGGGCTGGGAGGTAGGGGGTAGTGTTAGGGTTGGGGTTGCTATTTTTAGGGTTAGGGTAATGTGAAATCCAGTACAGAATATTTCCAAACTGGTTTTCTTTGTTTTTTTCTCCACAAACTCTTGTAAGATATAAATAATTGGTCCGATGTACCATGCATATGGCTGCAACTTTGGAACACAACGACTCGGGTGTTTCCGGAAAGGTCATGACTTTTTCTACAAGTTCAGAATTTTAGTTCATTTTAATTTTAACCCTGCCAAGCCGATATATCGGACTCGATAAGGTAGCCAAAAACACTATGGGCGATATATCAGCCTAAAAAAGGCCAACCGGACCAGCTTAAAAACCGAAGAAACCTTTGGTAACAGTTTTTGTTGACGGTAGTGTTGTTTGCTATGGTCAAAAAGGCCATAGCCCGAAAAAGGATTAATGCCATTAACCCTTTTATGATTGATGAAGGTAAAAACTAGTCAAATTTAATAAAACTAAAAAAAGAGTCTCCCTTGGCAATGAGGGTGTGAGTTCGATTCTCACCGAAGGCTTACACTTTATTTCCGATTGCGCTGTTATTCGTTGCCATAGAAAAAGTGGCCCGAATTAATACAACTAAAATTAGGCTACTACAAGCCTAGTAGTTTTTACTAGTACGGAACTTGCTTATTAAATTAAATTAAAACTAAAAATCTGAAAGTTCAAAGTTCGTGTTCACGTGCGCCACTTAGATTTATTTAAACATGCGAATCCAGGGAATTTTTTGTTTTAAAATAAATCTGAGAAATAATGGGATTTTATTGAGGCTGTGTAGATGTAATTGATTACTTATTCTTTTGTTACCAACCTTATGACGCCACTGATAAAATAAACCGAATCGCTGTAATCCACCAAAAACCGCTGTAATTGCAATTGTTGACAATCCTAGGGTCAATAATTGATATTGACTAAATTCATGGAACATCTTATTCCCGTTTGATGGACTCATCTTGAAAGTAAACACAAAAAATAGGTGTCTATAAAACTAAACACTATCGTCACTCCCACCTTTTGCTGAAGTGAATGCTAAAGTTCAAAACAAATCACAACAAGCTTTTCAAATAACTTCCGCACCGGTGAAAACGGTGTCGTCTCAAATATGTCTATAACATTATTTTGGAGCAACAGTGTTGCCACTCTAGATATTTTAGATCTAGATCTAGATATTTCAGTTTGTATCTAGATTATGAAAATAGGCGCATAGATATAAATCTAGATAATTATAAATAAAATCTAGATGTTTATGAAATAAGCTTCAGTAAAACCAAGAACAGTGTCTTAATGAATATTAAATAGTCCTATGACCAACAGTTGTGAAAAGAAAAGGTGAAATGACAACAACCAGTATTCACAGAATTGTAAATGGAATAATGCACAGGAAAAGGTGGGGGTTATGCTTATTATTCTGAGATCAGGAGCTGATAATATAATTTTAACGTAGTTTAAACATTACAATCTGCTATTGAAGATTTTTAACCACTACTAGACTTGAATGAGTCTTCTTGTGATAATTGATAAAACTTTGTTTCCCTTGTTGAAAGGATGATTAAAAAAATTGAACATAACTAACCTTTTGTTAGCAAATATAATAATTTGATAATTATATATTGAAGGGGGTGTTGGACAACCCCCCACGGATAAACTTCCAAGGACAAAAAAACCACACTTAAACTGCAAAACCAGACAAAACACCCAAAACCCCTAATTTTCTGTGATTGAGGACAGTATCATTTTTTTCTTACCTCGTCTCATATTCTAAATATATACTTTTTCGTTTTTATTTTGGAGCATCAAAAATTTAAAAATTGATACCACATGCAATTTGTTCTTGTTTATTTCTTTTATACAACACTTACTTTTATTCTTTGAAGCACTTTTCTATTTTTAGAAACCGTCAACCAAAACTGTCACCAGAACTGTCAACATAGGTTTCTTCAGTTTTTAAGTTGGTCTGGCTGGCTATGTATGTATCATGCATACATGGCACACAAATGGAGTTAGAGGGCTGAAAATTGGTCATGTGACAGTTTCTATTGAGTGACTAACCAGATCTGTTTTTAACGACTATTTCTTGTTTATTTCTTTTATACGACACTCACTGTTATCCTTCGAAGCACATTTCTACTTTTTTATCTACTATTTCTTGTTTATTTCTTTTATACAACAATCGCTTTTATTCTTTGAAGCACTTTTCTACTTTTTTATGACAATTTCTTGTTTATTTCTTTTGTACGACACTCACTTTTATTCCTTGAAGCACTTTTCTCCTTTTTTTAGTCGTAGAAAAGGGCCTCGAAGAATAAAAGACAATGTTGTATAAAAGATATAAACAAGAACTAGAGGTAGAAGATATGATGGTCATATTGGCTGTGCATGATTGCACCCAACTTTTTTGATGACTTTTACAGGGCTGAAAACAAATCAGGCCAAAAAAATTGATTTTATAAAAATTTCAGGTGATGCCAGCAATTTTAGTTCCTAGGCACCAAAATCGGCAATTTTTCCCTCCAAAAAACAAAGATGTGCCTTGGGGTGAAATTAAATACATGCTTGAATAGTCAGGGCTTTCAGTATATGTCAATGGAAAAATTTAATTTCAGGTTTGTCAAATTTAGCGATTCAGGGGGTAAAAATGGCAATAAAATGGTTTTTTTTCATAAGATTTGAAGTCCAAAAAATCCATAAATGACTTAAAGATGGGTCCATATTAGCTCCAGTCTACAGCTAATCATTTGAAAATCTAAATCTGATCAACTACTTATTAAGTATAATAATTGGCCTTTCTCTACAATTCAGGTGGTAATGTATTGTTTTCTTATGTAAATTACCATATCATATATCAGCGCTGATGTATTCAAAATACTGAGTCTTTAATCATACTTGATCAGGTAGATGACCATCTACTAGTCTCGGCTTTTTACATCTGTCACTGAAAAAACTTAGTTCAGGGGTTCCAATTTCACAAACGAGAACAACAAAAACAATACAGAACTGTCTTATGTTCTTATAACATTGACACTTGGTTCTCTATTTGCACATGATCTCACAAAGTGTACTACATATTTTGGTTTAAGACATCTCACTCTTTCACATTTTCAGATTTGTGCAGATTCAACCATACAAACATCTGCCTTGCCTGGATATATAAACTTCAAATTCAATCCTTTCTTGTCTCTGTGTAGATAGCACCTCCTGGAAATCACTTGCACCCACCCCCCTCTCGAAGCATGTTTACATCTCCAATGCTTAAAACTGCTTCACCTTCTTTCTTCAAACACTCGGCCATTTTTTGTTTTGGCAGAGAAAATGGTCAAAAACACGCCAAAAAATGGCCCCAAAAATGTTTGCTTAAACATTTTTGGGGCCATTTTTTGATCATTTTTAATATCTTTTTTGGGGTTGTTTTTTTTTGGCTATTTGTACTCGCTACCACCTTATAGTGTGCTGCATGACAACACATTTCTTTTAACCCTTTGATGACAGACTCTTTCAAGAATGATGACCTTTTGGTTGTTATGACAATAAAAAAATTGCTTTCAAAACAAAACAAATTGTGTTACAATTCTTGTCCTTATGCCCTACCTTAGCCAATCATATTCTGACAAAAAAACAACCTTTCTGGAGCAGGAAGAAGAGTCAGCAAAAAGAACCAGGGGTTGGGGGTGTATCACACCTTAAACAATAGCAGAGAAAATGTCTCATAATCACTCCTTATTCTTATCTGCATTTTACTCACCCCCACCCCGTTAGCCCAGCACAAGAAGAGGGAGAAGACAAGTCAATTGAAAGCAGATTTAGTTATACATACTACTACTTATTTATTGTATATAGAAATGATAACAGAGTTTCACTGCTGTAGAGTTTGGTCATAAATAATACTTGATAATATCTGTTTTTATTGTGTAATGTTCCACTAGAAATAATAAAATCCTGCTATATTTAGTTTAGAAGAAAATTAAAGTTCCATAAAATAGGGTAGGGGTGTACTTATTTATGGGCGATATTGTATACCCTATATGGCATTATGGATTTCATTTTAAAAAATGTTAGGGAAGTGCCAATTTTCAACTGAGCCCTTGCCCTGCTGAAATTCTGTATACATCACTGTTCAACAGCAATTAATAACGATAAGGTTACTTTGTGTCTGAAATAGGCAAGGATTTTGTTGTATTCTATGGCTCAACAACCCCTTGTCCAGTTTGTGGTTTTCAGTTGAAGATCAAAAGATGAGATTGGTGACAGCTTGTTTGTTTCATAACGTGAGAGGAAATGAAGTTGACGAAACACAGATGTTTGCTACTCTACAGATTTAAGTAATGAAGTTTTGTTCTTAGGGAAATTTGTTCTACCTCTAAAGTATAGAGAACTCTTGTTGCTATAAATAACAAAAGATACTTGGCAACACTGAGACAACCACTAAAATCTCTCATTCACTAAGCAAAACTTGTATTTCTGTTTAAAGCAATGCATGCAAAACTGCTCATGCTGGAGTATGTAACGAAATAGACAAGATCAGGTTACCAGTGACCAGTGGGGATAGGAACGTGGTCAGATTTGGAATCTGTGTCAAACTGCCTACGTGACCAATCGGGGTATCAGGTTATCGAAAAACCGTTGGGAATTTGAAAAGTGGGAGGAGTTATGACCATTAGGTGTATAAAGACCAGATCAAAAACAGTAGAGTTAGTGGGGGTTAGGAGGCAGTAGGGGGTCGAGATCCCTGCCTAACGGCCTGGCAGCGGCGGTGCCAGTAGAAGTAGCAGCAGCAGTAAAGTAGCAGCCCTGAAAAGTAACCCACTCCTATATACCACGACATGCAACAGAATTTCCGTACCTCGCCAAAATCCGCAGACCAGAAATTGACCGGCATGGTACAAAAATAAAACTCTAAAATCCAGGGATTTTGTCATCTTTTCTCTCCACACACGTGGGAGTGTTTTCTTTGTGTCCACAAATGAATTTCCCTCCACAGAGAAATTTGGCTCCAGTCGACAGACCCGGACAGAGAGACATCAGCGGCAGATCGGACATGAGACATCATCACCATCATCATCATTGCCGTCTGCAGCCCGCGGAGGCGAATCGGACAGAGAGACATAATCATCGTCGTCACCGCAGCCCGCGGAGGAAGAATGATCGTCTCTGAAACTCTAACCCTCAACAAACTTTCCCTCATGGCGACCATCCCAGGGACTGCTCTCTCTCTCTGTTTCCCTCGTGGCAGCCCTGATCGTATGGTGGTTAGTACACCCTCGTTAGGCTACAAGTACTTGAAGATGCTTAAGCATAATAAGCAAGACATTTGTCGCTTAAATAATTCAGAGAAGATTTTATTTTATAGTGAAAATGTTTTTGCAGTTATGAGAAAATCTTTTATTCAGTTGGTGATTAGAAATAAATATTTGATTCAGTCTTACACTTTCCTTTTTTCACAAGTAGAGGGGACATAGCTGTCCCCGCTGACCCCATTCCAAGAAGGCAAGGGGTGGTGGGTGCAGCTGACCCCATGGTTCCGGCACCTCTACACACACAGTCCCTTCAATGAGTAGGGAAAACGTTTTTTTTTGTTGAAAATTCCTCCCCTAAATAGGTTTTTAGTAGGGGGTTCAATTTACAATCTAAGTTTATGTTAAATTGCTCCCTTACTTTGTGTCTGGCAGCACCCATGTTTGTTTTTTGAAAATTCTGACTTTTTTAATGATCACAAAAAGGCGAGAGAAGTAACTTATTCATTGATCACCCCTTTATCCAATTTTTTAATTAATTACCCCCAACACTTCATGATGCCAAAAGATGTTGGCCACATGACAGTTTCTATGGAATGACTAATCAGACCTGTTTTTTTTGTTTTTTTAAAATCATGAATTAATGGTTCAAATCATACTTGTAGCATTTTCATCAAGGTAACTTAATTTTACTGCCACCCCTGCTTAATTTATGAGGGAAAAGAAGCACATGTGGATGGCAGTGATTCATAATTTCCCTTGGAATGCTAGTTATATTTACATCTATTAAAATACCCAGTTTCAGAATACATACTTTTGAAAACTTTCCATATCATTAATAGCTTTTCTCAGTTATTGCAAACATATTTTTTAAAATTCATGCTGACAAACAAAAACAAAACGAATGAAAGAACTATCAATCACCTTGACTAAAGAAATAACTATTGACACAGTATCTTGAAAAATACCAAATGAAGAATTACTATATTATTATAGCTATAATTGTTTTTCCTGTAATGTAAACTTAACTTTTTATATTTGTTTTAACAACTTCATAGGTTTTTAATGACTATATAAGTTATAATATTTCTCATTTATGTAAAGTTCTGACTACTTACATCCATCTATTTATTGAAATAGTAACTAAAAAAAACTCTGAATAAGAGAAACCCGAAACCTTTATTGCTAATGGTTTTCACTGGGGACATTTTAAGACTTTCAAATAGGATTTAAACTGCTCCACCTTTCGAAAGAAAAATCCCAAAGAACAATGGATGTATAAAGAAACTGAATGCTTGATAAACAGGTCTGGTTAGTCTCTCAATAGAAACCATCACGTAACCAACCTCTTTTGGCAGTATGCCATGTTGGGAATGATCAATTAAAAAATGAAAGGGGGGGGTCAATGAATAAGTTATTTCTCTCGCCTTTTGTTGGGCAGTGATCACTATAAAAGTCAGAATTTTCAAAAAACAAGTGTGAATGCTGCTGGACACAAACTAAGGGACCAATTTAGCATAAACTTACATTGTAAATTGAACCTCCTACTAAAAACCTATTTAGGGGAGGAATTTTCAAAAAACAAAAAAGGTTTTTTCTAGAAATAATAAGGAGTAATGTTTAAATTTTCAGCCCTCTAGCTCCATTGGTGCAGCCTGGATGCATGTTACATACATAGCCAGCCAGACCAGCTTAAAAATTGAAGAAACCTATGTTCACAGTTTTGGTTTCCGGTTTTTAATTGAAGCCTCTGTAACAGAGATTCTTCCTTTCAAAAAACACTTGAAAGTCTCACTGTCTGTTTGATACACTAAAACATCATTTGGTACTTCTTTGTTTATCTGTTGGCCACACATTGTGCCTTATTCCTTCATTTGGCCACACATTGTGCCGTGTTCCTCCATTTGGCCACACATTGTGCCCTGTTGCTCCATTTGGCCACACATTGTGCCCTGTTTCTCCATTTGGCCACACATTGTGCCTTATTCCTTCATTTGGCCACACATTGTGCCTTGTTCCTCCATTTGGCCACACATTGTGCCTTATTCCTCCATTTGGCCACACATTGTGCCTTGTTCCTCCATTTGGCCACACATTGTGCCTTGTTCCTCCATTTGGCCACACATTGTGCCTTGTTCCTCCATTTGGCCACACATTGTGCCTTATTCCTCCATTTGGCCACACATTGTGCCTTGTTCCTCCATTTGGCCACACATTGTGCCTTGTTCCTCCATTTGGCCACACATTGTGTTGTGTTCCTCCATTTCACAAATCTCCACATTCATTCTGCATTTTGTGTGTTACCATTTGTATGTTAATCATTGCTACCAAAGGTTTAGGTTATTCATGTGTTCACACATTTATATGTATCGATGTATCCAGACTTTGCCCAGCCCTAACTGTTCATAGTAGAAACTTGAAATTTTGCACACACCCTCCCCTCAATGAGCAGGGAAATGTTAAGTAGAGTGGTCCCTCCTAGAGAGCTAGTAGTATAGCTTTATTTTTGCGTTTCATACTAAAAAAAAAGAAAGTGTGCCATTACCCTATTCCTAACCCTACACCTGACTCTAATCCTAACCTTAGAAATAGGATCAATTTTGAAGATGTACAGCTGAAAAAATATTATTTGGTGTCAAATAAAATGTCTAAAAAGAAATACTCAAGTTCAGAGAAGAATTAAGTTAGATTTACAATCGGTGTCAAGGCAAAATGTGTCCCTTTTTGATTCGTCAATTTCTAGGGTGCCAGATGTCAACTTGATCCTTGATGTTAAATTCAAGAGTTTGGTTAGCCAAGTCGAAAGAAAATTTTTTGGTAGGTAATTTTTTGTGCTTTTAATCCATTAGACCCTACTAATCATCCTGGAATTTGTTAGCTTTTAAAAAAAAAATATTTTCCACGTTTTACGAGGGGGGTTCTATTTACAATGTAACAGTAATGGTAAACTGGACCGTTTACTTTCAGTCCGTTGTATGGAAATGAGGCTTTGAAGTATTCGGTTACTTCCCTTGTGAGGAACTAAGGTTGGGGGAGTGGCACGCAGGGCTACCGGAGCGTGGGGGGGGGGCGCTTGCGAGAATAACAATAACAACAATAAACATATTTTTTTAAAAATTAAATTTGGGCTAGTGATTCTATAGCAACGAATAATAGCGCAATCGGAAATAAAGAGCAAACCTTCGGTGAGAATCGAACTCACGCCCTCATTCATTGCCAGAGGGAGACTAGTTTACGGCTAGCCGAATTAATAAGTTGTATAAAAACAACTGAAATTAGGATGAAGCTAAAAACTAGTAAAGTTTAATAAGAAAAAATTTAAAAAGTGATGTGATACAATACTTCATCATCCAATAATAATAAAGATTGATTAATAAACATAGTGTTTACATCGGTTTCATTTTCGGCAAAGTTAACCCTAACTCTATCATGAGTATTATGAAAGCACCGACCAACAGAAAACTTTTTCAGAGTTATCTACCCTTTGCTGTGTCCTACTAAATAAGTCAATTTATTAACAACAACTGACTGGATATCTGATTCCAGGGTGAGTAGGACTCTTATTTATTTGTATATCACGCTCCAGAAAAGGCAGCCTGATGATAAATTTTCTTCTTTCTCCACCAGAAATGATGTATATATCGCCTGACCATTAACAAATATTTTCATATGGTGACTTTTATATATAAGTTAAGTCTCTAGAAACGATTCAATTTCTTCGCTCACTCACTGTCGCTACTCACTCATCATCGAGATTTTTATGTCAACAAAAATCGTTATTCAAAGAAAGAATTCAGATTAATGAAAAGATTTATAATTGTTTTTAATTTTATTTAAACTAGAAGTTATACTTGAATAAATAACCAAAGCGGAAGACTTTCCACTTTTATCCAGCAACTACAAATTAGTTTCATATCATAGTGATTAGTGAGCGACACTACAGCGAGTCACTTATTAAATTTGTTTTATCAAATTATATATATGTAAGTGTAATGTAGCATGTCTTATCTTAGGCTGACGACAACCTAGGGTTATGATATTTTAAAACATTGTTTGAAAAACAAAGCGTTATACTCATTTTTTTATAATTCTTTTAATTTATCTCGATTGTACTTTAAACCGTTGCAGTTTCGTTTTATTTAATTTTTTTTTTCTTGCTTAAAAAAAAACTTTTAATCTTTAAAAATAAATTTTGTTAATCGAATGTCCTGCTTTTTGGTCGTATCCAAAGCATTTGTAATATCGGTCTTTCTAAACAGTATTTTAGCACTTTTTGTTTTACTAAATTGAAAATGGTAAGCTAGACGAATTTAAAAAATAACAATTTGTAATAGTAAACTTTAGAAAAAGTAACCTAAAAAAATTCCGACTTCGTCTTTCGAACGACGATGAACTTGTATTAAGAAAAATGAAATCGCAATAAAAATGAGTCGGGGAAATTTTCTGAAGAAATCTCCCTCTTCCTTAAAATGACACTTGACAGACACACCTTCTTCATCCCACTGCTACTAAGTAGTTTGCATCACTAGTGGAAGTGGTAGAACTAACATTGAAGTCAGCTGAGGTTCCTTTCCATCTTAAGATGAAGGGTACTAGCAGGGTACTAAGTTTAATGGTGAGACTCGTTACTACAACTAGTCGAGGTAAATAAAAACATTGGTCTTCAAACCAGAACAAAAATACATTTTTCTGTAGTGTAGTACTAGTGGTGTAAATATTCAAAAAGACCGTAACCACCACAATGACAGCTTTTGTTCTGCACTTAACACTTGTTTATCGCGCGGTACTGACAAGAATTGTCATCAACCCGGTACTTGGTGAAAGAACAGACTCTTTTGTGTCCATGGGATATTTCAAGGCCAAGATTGGGTCAACTCGTAGATTAACGTCCCAAATTATCGTGTGGGTCAAAAAATACTAATTGCTGCTTAGTAAGCAGATCAAATAAAAAATTAAAAAAACACTTTTCAGAGTCAATTTTTCGACACTATCAACACATTTTTTTACTGCTATTTTTACTTTTATTCGTGCAATTTCGGGGGAAAAAACATACCAGCTTTCAAAACTGAAAAAATAGTGTACTTCCGACTAGATGAAAAATACACCCAAAAACACCTATAAAATAGCTGATGGATGATGTTAGTACTTTTTGATTTTTTTACATTTTGTTTTTATTAGATTTGATATCTGCTAGTAAGTACTTTGTTGTAACTGACGGTCGAGTGCCCTCACAGCAACCGGGATAATTTGGGACGCTGAACTACGAGATGACCCCAGATTGACCTTAAGTGAAGAAGAAAGGGGCCGAGTTACTTTCTTGTTTGAAGAACAAGTCCTCTTTCTCAAATACCCCCGACCCCGCAGTAACCGTCTGTGGATTTTCCGACTTTGTGTCACATTTTTGATCAAAGTCTTTTCTCTCTTCTTGGATATCAGAAATTTGACAATTAAACAAAGATTGTTTTCACGCTCCAGTTTCAAATATCAACTGTTGCTGAGTATGCAGATTCTGGGGTGTAACCAAAACAAAACTCATCTAGTTCTCTTTTCTTGCACTGAGCCATTAGTGCGTTTTTCTAGCGTGACCCAACTCCTAGATTTTAAGATATCACCGTCGACCGAGTACAAGCACTGACCATTAGAAGAGTTTTAAAACCCAAAAGTTTTCATTTAACCTCGCCGCCACATTAGTACACAAGATTGAAGTTATAGTTTAGGTCTCCTCCACTGTCCGTGCGCCAGCCCTCCTCCTCCTCCTCCTCTTCATCGTTGTGATGCCGCTACTGAGCAGTAGCAGAAGTTTTGAAAATGTTATCTTTTATTTAGAAAAGCCCCAAGAAGAGTCTCATATCAATTTGTTTGACTACAAGAAGCCATATTTATTCAAAAGTATACAGGGATACCTTGATTAGTGCGGATTTCGATGTAGTACGGTTAAGGTGCTCTACAAATTAAAGTAACTAAGCCAAAGAAAAATCACATTAAATTATAAGACATTGAACAGTACGGAAGATTTGGAAACGAATTAACCGCACTAAGCAAGGTACTTGACTGAACTTTGATAATAATGTTGTTTGCTTCGAACCTGTCCTAATAATGTCCTCGTGAGATTTTTTAGAACTGCCTGCAGGTACGCGTGCCAACCCCACACCGAACACGACCTTGTGTCAAACATGCCCTCGTGGGGAGGCAAATAAGCAAACAGAATTAACAAACAGCCACTTCGGTTTTGTCGCCACTTATCACACCTTGATCACGTGTACTTTACACACACACAACTCTTAGTGACGTTATTCAAACAGCAAGAATTTTATCTTGTTTGGATTTGAAATCTTTTTAGATGTGTCCAACGCATCTCTATAAGAGGCTTTTCGGTCGGTTTGTCACGTTTATGTAAACAACAGAAAGCGGAAGGAAGGGCGTATTTACCAGCTGCTAACTATAATGTTGAGAAGAGAATGTGACGTCATTATAATCTGATCAATAGATGACGTATGAAACATTTGTTCTTATAGTATTACCAAATATTTTTTGTTATTAATAGCTAAAACTGCCTTCAAAAATGGCTAAAATCGGCTAAACTTTTCAATGTTCAGCTAAATTTATAGCTAAAAATGTTAAATACTCATTTAAAGCCCGCTTATCAAATAAAATAAACATACACTAAGACTCTAGAACAAATTATTGATTAGAAATTGTACGCTTACTTTAATTTAAACTTACTAATTATTTATTTTTAAAGCCAGATTTTCGGGTGAACAATCTTCCTCTACTCCTGCTACTACAAATAGTAATACTACTACTACTACTTTGTTTAGAATCCCTTTGAAATCACAGATATGGACGTAAGGATGATGGATGCATCATTGAACTTATGGTTCTTGTTTTTTTTTTTTATTAAGATAATTTTCTGGTCATTCTTTTTTTCTATTAACTACAAACTACCTTTACACTGAAAAGAAAGAAAAAATTATTATTCATTCTTTTTCATTCATAAAAAATTCTATGGCATCGAAAAAACTTGATCTTTGAAGTTTCCTGAATATGAAACAAACAAACAAATATTCTTAGCAGTCAAAAGTACGACTGACATGTCTTTTTTAGTGATCGACCAAATTTAGTGATGAAAAGTGAAATAATCCAAGTTGGAGTTGACTTTGTTTTTCACCTGTAACAAGAACCAAATTTGGTTCTTCTTGAGACTTTTGCCTCTCCACGAGGGCATGTTTGACACAAGGTCATGTTTAGTGTGAGTTCCCATACTCGTACAGCGCAAGCAGTTCTAAAAATCTCACGAGGACATTATTAGGGCAGGTTCGAAGCAAACAACATTATTTCCAAAGTTCAGTCAATTACCTTGATTAGTGCGGTTAATTCGTTTCCAAATCTTCCGTACTGTTCAACGTCTTATTATAATTTAATGTGATTTTTCTTTGGCTTAGTTACCTTAACCGTACTACATCGAAATCCGCACTAATCAAGGTATCCCTGTATACTTTTGAATAAATATGGCTTCTTGTAGTCAAACAAATTGATATGAGACTCTTCTTGGGGCTTTTCTAAATAAAAGATAACATTTTCAAAACTTCTGCTACTGCTCAGTAGCGGCATCACAACGATGAAGAGGAGGAGGAGGAGGAGGGCTGGCGCACGGACAGTGGAGGAGACCTAAACTATAACTTCAATCTTGTGTACTAATGTGGCGGCGAGGTTAAATGAAAACTTTTGGGTTTTAAAACTCTTCTAATGGTCAGTGCTTGTACTCGGTCGACGGTGATATCTTAAAATCTAGGAGTTGGGTCACGCTAGAAAAACGCACTAATGGCTCAGTGCAAGAAAAGAGAACTAGATGAGTTTTGTTTTGGTTACACCCCAGAATCTGCATACTCAGCAAGTCAGCAACAGTTGATATTTGAAACTGGAGCGTGAAAACAATCTTTGTTTAATTGTCAAATTTCTGATATCCAAGAAGAGAGAAAACTATAAGACTTTGGTAAGGGCGAATTATCGAAAATGTGACACAAAGTCGGAAAATCCACAGACAGTTACTGCGGTGTCAGGGGTATTTGAGAAATTCTGCTAAAATTGATCCATAGAAAATGTATGACAGTATGTCACTGCTTTTCTTCACTAAAAAAAACAAATGTCAGTCGTACTTTTGACTACTGTTTGTTTATCATGTCACATTAAATATATATATATATATTATATAGTACTCATTTACAATTATGCGTCAGTTTTTCTGCATAACCTTTTTAATAGACCTCTGTTTCCAACTGAAGGAGGCTCAATATGTTAGTAGAATATTTATTGGTTCATTACAACCTGTACAGTTGGTTTTACGAGACTGTTCATCTGAAGATCAAAGTCTTGTGAAACCAACTGTACAGGTTGTAATGAACCAATCATATATATATGATAATTATAAAGACATTTGATTAGTTGGGAACCTATATTTGCTCGACGCTGGTGTGAACAACTGCTAAACGAGCGACCTAAATTTTAAATAAAGAACCGAGCGTCGTGCAGTGATCGAACCCACATCCACCTTGGTGGTCCCCTATGCCGACAGTATGAAATCATATAATGGATAATTTTATATCCAACAGAATATGGTAATTATATGCATGCCTAAATACGAACGTGTGAGTAGAGAGGCCAGCAAAGTGTATGGTTAAAAACTCCTGCCTACCATGACAGTTTTGTTCAGTTGATAGAGCAGAACGTGTGTTGCTTCCAAGGTGGAAGTGGGTTCGATCCCCACACAGCGCTCATTTCTTTATTTACATTTACGATTTAGGCCGCTTGTTTAGCAGTCGTTCACACCATCGCCGAGCAAATATAGGTCCCCAACTAATTAAATGTCTTTTATAATTATCATATTCTGTCAGATATAAAATTAACTATTATTTGATTTTTTTATATTACTAACAATGTAGCATTTATATGCAAAAGCTACTACATCCAAAGACGACTATTAGAAGTAGGAATTATAGAGGCACCATCACCAACATACAAAGTATCTAAGAAGAATCCAGAAGAAATTATATTAAATAACATCAAATTATGTAAAAAAAACTACGATTTAGAGTAGACGATAAGTTAAATACACTACCTATTATGTATTGGATACCAAAAATGCACAAAACACCAACCAGTGCCAGAGATATTATAGGGTCTAAAATATGCAGTACTATACCTCTAAGTAAAGCAATTTCAAAAGTCTTCAAACTATATAATCAGATACAAGAATTCCATAGGAGAAGTAAATTCTATAGTAACCTTAATTTATTCTGGGTAGCCAACAACTCCTTACCAGTCAAAAATAAACTAGATAATATTAATGCTAGGAAAAAGGCAAAATCAATCACTACATATGACTTTTGTACTCTCTATACCAAAATTCCACACAAAGATCTCATTATAGAACTGAATAATATAATAGATCTAGCATTTGCAGGAGGTCATAGCCAATACATCAGTGTTACAAACTCGAAAGCATTCTGGTGCAGAACAATAAACAACAAACCATACTTCAATAAATCGACACTTAAAAGTATTGTCAGTCACCTAATAAGCGAAAGTTACTTCAAGATCAGTAACAAATTACTGTTACAAACAGTTGGGATCCCCATGGGTATCGATCCAGCACCAGTCTGGGCTAACTTGTACCTACACAGACATGAATACAAATTTATGCCATCACTAATTAAAAATAATATAGGTAGAGCATACAATTTCCACACTTTATAGACGATTTATGCTGTCTAAACAATACAGATGAATTCGGGAAATCCTTTACACAGATATACCCAAATGAATTTGAACTCAAAATAAAACACCAAGTTGAAAGAGCAACATTTCTCAATCTAGATATCAAGATTGAAAATGGAAAATTTATATACAAATTGTTCGATAAATGAGATGCATTCCCATTTCACATAGTAAGGATGCCACAAAAAAGCAGTGACATACCGTCATACATAGGCGGAATAGCTAGGGCAACCCTACAAATTACGGACTTTATGGAAAAAAGCACCAACCTAACACCCAGAATGGTTAAACAAGGGGGAGATCTAAATAAAATACTCAGACAATTCAGTAAAATTATGAATAGACACCCGATGATATTCAAACAATATAATATGGAGCCGGTAGAAATAAGGAGTAAAATTCAACAAAACATAATAACATAATACCATAATAACAGTAGGGAAACAGACCCTTAGAATATAGATAAGAAACCTATTCCAGGTAATTCATAATTACATTTATCTACATAGTTGATTTTACCACTAATAAAGTATAATACTAAGGTAGGGACTTCATAGCTCTAGTTTAAAGAAACAATTTAACAAAACATACCACTAGTATGGACTTCGTAATGACTTTAGATATCGACAGTAGAGGACAAAGATTGATATACACCTTAGCCTCTTCAGAATGGGTGGGGGGAGTTTCGACTTTAGTTTCTTTCATCACGTTCCCGTGGGGTTGAAAGTTTACATACACTGTCCCTTGATACTCTTAAGTCACGAATCCCAGAACATCAGAAATGGATATCATATAAAAATACATATGGGGACCGACAGCTTACACGGGTCTAATGAGACTAATATTGAACCTTTTGACATAAATGACTATCTTGGGAACTAAGATTCTTTTTGACAAGTTGCATTTTTCCAAGGCATAAGGATTGGTAGGTAGGGGGAAAGGAGGTACTGTCAGATATATCTTCCTCAGATCCGGGTTGAAATTTGTGCTAAGCCTTTTAGTTTTATATAAATCGAGCATACATGGGGTAGAATCTACCACTGGAAGATAAATGGATGAAGACAGTCCTAAAAATTGTGGTGTGTGCTCAAAATAATAAGGTAAGCAGGATTTCTATGTTTTTTGGTGGGTCGTAAAGTGTTTTATGTTATATTTTTTGATCAGGAAATGCATAACGAGGTCTATACAGATGTAATTATAATTGGCACAAATACACAGGGATATTGTCTTTCAATCTAATCTCTGGCATGTATATAACAAAACAAGTAAACAAATTTTTTTCATCCATACGTAGGTACATGGGTACACTCCGACATATTTGTAATGTAACATATAGTCCAGAAATAGATTTGAATATATATATATGTGTGTGTGTGTGTGTATGCATGCACGGGTGTAAGTGTGTACATTTATGGGTATGTATGTAGGTATGTGTGGGTATGCATTTACATATGTATATGTAAGT
>VCCN01000258.1:4332425-4365369 GCA_006491835.1 Architeuthis dux | reverse complement strand
ATCAGCATACTGATATAAGTACTCATCAACCCTTTTTCCTTAATGTCTTAAAAATATTACAATATTTTAATTCTTTGCGGGTATAAAAAGTAAAACTAAACTTGTTTGGGGATTTATTATAACCGTCAGCGAAGTGACAGGTCATGGTCTAGTAACTATAACTTTCTTGGCCCGTTTCATCTGTATCTTGGTAAGTTTATATTGAATGTCCTTTGGAAAGTTGATCCTAAACTTCAGAGATCTAAGCCTGTTCAGATTTAGGAAGAGTTCACTGAGGTGGCTGGATGACAGAGATATCTGAGAGGGTAGCCATTGTTGAGATAGGAAGAGAAGGAGATGCAAAAAAAAATATAAAATGTAAAAACCAAAGATGCCGGAACCTAAATAAATAACTAATATCTACCTTGTCCATAATGGCATGATGCAGAATGTGAGATGAAGGCTATTTTTGAAACTTTCATTTTCAACATTATTTCTGATGAAGCTGCATAAGCAAAATATGTAAAATAAAATTTTCAAAATTGTCATAATACTTTAATCTTGTCGGATTCTATATCCAAAATAATACACAGACTTACATATTACTCTACTCTTAAAAAATATTACTTTCTTTTAATGTTTTTTTTTTGTTCCATAGTGATGTTTTATTTTTATCTTCTATACAATCATTTATATTGTTTTAAAAAGATTGTTGAAACCCAATTAAATGCCATTAAATTACAAAAGACAGGCTTTAAAATGTAGAAAACTATGTATGGTATTTAGGGAGACTTATTTTTATTTCATTATTCTGTCAATTTTATTAACAGGTCTTCTGCTAGTTTATCTATAAAGATAAATAACTGGTTTTCTGTCTCTTTGCAGATAGGATTTTTTTATAACCTTCTTCAATCTCCTTTCCTTTTCAGTATCTCATTGACTCATCTTGCTGACCATTCAGATGGTGTCTTAGTTATGGACACTTTCTTGTCCTGTTTGGTATGTATGTATGTAAAACTGTCATGTTCTGATTTACTAAGCAGCAAATTTGCTTTCAACATTGCAGTGTTCAGAAATGGAAGAAAATGCGCATTTTGTTTTTTTATAGCTTTGTCATTATCTCCTGTGATATAGCTAAATAGCCATGTGGTATGAAATTATTGTTGAGATGAATTTTTCTGAGACCAACCAAAATTGCTTTTTGCCTTTTAATCAAAAAAAGATTTCCCCTTTACTCCAGTATACTTATTAAATCTTCTCTAGTTTTGAGAAGGGTCATTGTTGTTTGCGTTGTTATCACAACATTTCAGCCGATCCATTCTTCGGCCTTCTTCAGGTGTAATATCCGTATGTGATGGGGCAAGCAGAAGTTGTTTAATTTTAAAGGAGGTAACCCTTATAACATAGGATTTGGATGTTTCTTTGTCCTTGTCTTGTTGGGTTTGTAGGCAGCAAATATTAACATGTCGACTGGATGCATTAGTCAGACAATTGCAACCTGATGTGGCTGACAAGACAAGGACAAAGAAACACCTGAATCCTACGTTATAAGGGTTACCTACTTTGAAATTAATCAACTTCCCCATTACATTCAGATATTACACCTTAAGAAAGTCGAAGAATGGATCGGCTGAAGCCTTAACAACACAAACAATAAGGAGTTCAATCATCCAAAGAACTATTTGAACTTATTAAATCGTTTTATACAGTAAAAGTTGAATTTTTTATATTTCGATACAAAACCTCTATTGCAATTTACTAAAGTTGCAGTCTTTGAACATCATTTCTAAAAGGAAATATGTCACTAGTTACATTCATTCAAAGTAACAATATATGTCACTAGTTACATTCATTCAAAGTAACAATATATGTCACGAGTTACATTCATTCAAAGTAACAATATATGTCACTAGTTACATTCATTCAAAGTAACAATATATGTCACTAGTTACATTCATTCAAAGTAACAATATATGTCACTAGTTACATTCATTCAAAGTAACAATATATGTCACTAGTTACATTCATTCAAAGTAACAATATATGTCACTAGTTACATTCATTCAAAGTAACAATATATCTGACAAAATAAGTTGGAATACCTCGTGGGGAAATATTTAAAATTTTAAGCAGAAGAAATATACGCTATTAGCAAATTCACTTGCAAAATTCACAAAGAAAATAATTCCAAATCAATCTCATTCATTAATATCAAGTCTTTCAGTGTCCTCACAATTCCCTCATAATGTTTACTAAGATTAGCTTAGAAAGACACAAGCTCAAATCACAATTCCCTCATGATATCATTTTCACACTTGTTTTGTCCCAACCATCCAGTTTTATCTGTGTTCATACGGCATATGTTACAGTAAGATTGTTAAGCTAGTGATTTCTTGAAATCCCTAGTGATGTTGTGAAATCCCTGAACATTTCAATAATTTCATGAAATCCCTAGTTTCACAATCAGTGTAGTAATGGTTAACAAGCTTGTGATGCTGACCATTACTACTGTAATAAGTTTGATCCTCACTGGGTACCCCACTACTGTGGCCTTGTGTCAAACTAAGCTGTATATACACTGTAAATACTGAAACAGAATATACTTGATATTTACTAATTTTAGCTGAAATGTTCAGGGATTTTAACGAAATCACTAATTTCACAATCTTACTGTAACACATGTAAGTTATTTTCAGTGAGTTAAAATGTTATGAGAAATATCATTCTCCTCATCTGTCTGGAGTTTCTTCATCATTCTCAGAAATGTTCCTCCTGTGGCTTTTGATGTCAGTTTCAACTGCAACTCTTGTCTTTGTCTCTCTGTCTTTTTTCTTTTTTCTTTTCTATTTGAGGATGCATGCTGAAATACTTGAATGAAAATTTTGGTTGAATGTTTTGTATTTTGAACCGGCTTTATCCATTCCATGTACTCCTTCCTCTTCCCTTTTTTAGCTTGGTAATTGAATGAACAATGGCAGATTACATTCTCCAAACATTCACTTCAGAGCTTAAATGCAATCAGTAGGATTTATTCAAGTGAAACATAGGAATCAATATATTCAACTAATAAAATTACAAATAAGAGATGTTATATCACAGTGGAAAGTGATTACCATTTATACTTGAATATAAGACAAGAGTTTTTTTATTTAAAAAATGTCCTAAAATCAGCAGTTCGACTTATACTCAGGTCAGTCAAAAATGGCCAATACTTTTGCTTATATGAATACAGCATCGATAGACACAATGTATATTAGCGAGCGATAATGCCCGTTGTTTTAGCTCAATTCATGGTTTTGTATAAAATACTATTTAGGTAGTATACAGTGCATATTGTGTAATCTCCTTTTAAAAACAGTTTTTCGGGTAGATTTGTCATCAATGATGCAAAATTCACTTTTAGGACTTGAAAACAACGATCGATATGTTGAAGATGAAAGACATTCAGGTTTCGGTGGCAGCTGACCAAGAGCCAAGGGGATATCTCTCATGACAACATAATGGACTTGGCTTATATTCGAGTCAGTTGATTTTCTGAAATTTTATGCTCAATTCCGAACTTGTCTTCTATTTATGGTCGACTTATATTAAAATATATACAATAACTGAACTCATACAACTTACAATGTCATAATTTGCACTTTGTGCCATCTTATTATAAACTGAAAATAAGAAATAACGGTATCAACTCTTTTTATTTTATATTAAAGGTAGAAAATCTTTTGAGAGAACAGAAATTTGTTTGGAATACTGTGAGCATTCAGATTAGGATAAGATAGCACATTCATCTGGATCCTTCCTTTACAGAGGGAATTTTTCTATGGTTGTTTTACTATTATACACTGATTTACTCAGAATAGTGTCCTCATCTTGGTTGTTGTAGTCACATTTTGGCCATTGTACCATCCAGCCTTCTTCAGCTGTTTTGGGAGTAGATTGAATAAAGGGTTTGGTTCAAAATTCCCAGAACATTACCGACTACTACAGACACCTGAAGAATGTTGGAGGGTACAATGGCCGAAACATTGTGACTATAACAACCAAGATGAGTAAATTAGTATACGATAACGATAAAAGTTGTTTTACTCTCTGTTCCCATGATCTCTTTATAGTTGCAAATGCTTTTTTTGTTGTGTTGTGGTTTTCTGTGTATTTTTGACTCGGCTTGATTCTGCTTTATTTAACAGATCAGCAATAGCTTGTGCTCTTTTTTATAACTCACCAATTCAAAATATGTCCAAGAAAATCACAATCCTTTTTACGCCCTGATTTAATTGTTCAATAATTTATATAAATATGCTGTGAACTTCAAAACAAATATTTTGTGAGCTACTTTTTATAGGTTATGGTTGAAGCAATGCATTTTAACCTATCAAGCTGTAACTGGTATTAAAAAAGAATAAAAGTAACTGCAATAACATAGACAATATTCACTCTAATTTTTAGCAGTCAATCTGCACAACAAGTCTTATGTTGTGCAAATCCTTTCCCCTGTGACAAAAGTGCACACTTGAATTCGATGTAGAGAATCAATATTTTTTCAATAAAAACTTGGTAAGCTATCTACAGAATTTGAAATCTTTTGTGTACACATTAATTTCCTTTGTGTGCTGGTTGCAAAACGTGTGCATGTGCACAGCTTAGAGGGATCTATGCTGGTAGGTAATAAATATTTGAGTGTATTTTGTCAATATTTCCATATTCTGAGAATACTAAATACTTAAATTCAACTATTTTGTTGGTTAAGTAACGAGTGCTCATTATCAATATAAGTTTTTCAGGGTTTAATATAATTATTATTATTATAGAGATGATTTTGAACAAAAATCAGTTGTTGCGGGAAGGTAGTATTTGCAGTTATCTTAGCAATTGTCTATAACTTTGTGAAGAGTCATCCACATTCCAACTTTTGTTTAGACAATTGAATCTCTCCTTTCCATCCTTGATTTTGTCAATGCAACATTTCGGCCGATCCATCCTTCAGCACTCATAATGTATATAATTCAAGAAAGAGGCAAATCTTTCTGTATATAAAAAAAGAAAAGTTTTGCCCCTTTTCTTGAATTGACGAGGGCTGAAGAATTGATGGTCAGAAATGTTGTGTTGACAACATCAAGGATGGGAAGAAGAGATTTGATTGTCTGGACAAAAGTTGGAATATCTTGGCAATGTTTTGATTTTTTTTTGTATCAAAATGTATAAAACAAGCCAACAATCTACTGAAGTAAGGCAGATTAGCCACAGCTCTTCATCCATGTCTGACGTATGTTTTTGCTTATAGCCGCTCTGACTTTCTTTCTTCTTTCATAGATTCTTCCTTTCTGTGTCTTTCAATGGCAAAATCTTTTGCCTTATGGGATGACTTTTTAATCATCTCCTGCTATTTTGACTTTGTAAAGTTAATACTTTGTATGGTGTTATTTTATTACAAATTACATGTCCGTAGGTTCAAGATTTAGTATCACAAAAAAACTTTTGATGAAATTTGACTATTTTCAATGAGGAATATCTTGCATCCTTAAACCTATATTTTTAAATATTAAAATATCCAAGTGTCTCTCCTCAAGAGTCTGTTGCATTTAACATTTTGAAGACATAGACATGTTTTTTATACTTATTTACTTAGTCAAAATAATGTAAATTTATATCAACAGTTTCTATCCATCAGGGCTCCAGACTAACTTTTTTCACCACCGTCCCCGGAACCATCCTGAATGAAATGTAAACCATCTCAAAGAACAATTTGTTTTTGTTTTATTTTAAATCCCCTTTAAAAAAAAAAAAAAATATCTTCCCTGGCACGCCTCTGGGTTTGATTTAAACGAAGAAAAAAAAGAATCAATAAAATCACTTCCGTTCCGGAGGCATCCCGGGGAAGATATCTGTTCGTCCCGAACACATTTTTACTGTCCTCGGGACAACAGTAATTTCAAGCCCTGCTATTCATGTTAATATGTCAGTAAGAATTCATGACTTTCAGACGTTTGTGGGTCATGTAACATGAAATATCATTTACTCTTGTATTTACAAGGAGGAATAAGTGAGACTAACCATTTGTTTGCTCTTGAAAACTTGTTAAGATGCAAGAATATTTTCCTGTCCATATTCCCATGGAAAGTGTGAATATATTTTCACCAGTCAGCCTAATTGGTAAATTTTAATTGGTTGATAGAAAATAAATATGTGATATTAATTAGAAGGCAAACAAATGATGAGGTATTTTATTGACTATTGATACTGTCTATAGTTTTGAGAAGGGTCATAACATTCAAAGATTTTTTCAGATGATTGAATTCCTTCTTGTTGTTTGTGTTGTTAACACAACGTTTCAGCCGATCCATTCTTCAGGTGTACTATCCTTCTATTGGCCTTCTTCAGGTTTACTATCTGAATGTGATCGCGGTAAACAGACATTTTTCTCTACAATTGTAGCAATACTTATAACATAGGATTCTGGTGTTTTCCTTTACTTTCCAGGCCTAATAAAGGCCTGGATTTCCATACCTTGTCTCGAATCCTACGTTATAAATGTGTTGCTACCATTGGAGAGAAAGATCTTTGTTTACCACCATCACATTCGGATAGTACACCTGAAGAAAGCCTTGAATGGATTGGCCGAAACGTCATGTTAACAACTCAAACAACAAAAAGGAGTTCAATCGTCTGAAATGTTTATTGACTATATATGTGAATGAACTGGCCTAAAAGTTTGACTAGGACTGCTAGTGACTGGTTCTGGAGGAAAACAAAGACCTTTCCTAATTCACTAAATAACTTGTCGTATTTACATTTTATTAAATAGGTGTTTATGAATGTTCTTTAAATCCCTGACTTCACCCTTTTCAAACAAAAAAAGAATTAATTAATAGTTACAGAATTTTCAAAGAATAAATGAGAAAATTGCATAGATCATTATTCTTACCTAAAATGACAAAAACTCCTTCTAAACTAGTTTGTGAGAAACTTTGTTGAGTCTATAAATAGTTGTATAGTTATATGTAAATTGGTATTATATATATCTCGTTGGCCTTTTTGTATGTTTGTCTTTGCAAATATGTACCTAATTATACTTTTATTTCTTTACTGGTCTATCTGCTCAGTCTTATGCTAAAAATACTTTATTCATGAATTATGTAAATATTTGTTTATTTAAATGTTACACAATCTGTTTATGTTGGTGTATGTACTGTCTGCTTTTCTTCATAGGATTTTTCTATCAAAACTTTATCTTTCTGTGTTTGAAATGTTTTTTCATTCTTTTGTAAAACAAATAATTGAGGTTAACCTCAAAATCACCTTTTTTAGTATTGCATTCTGTATAGTCTTATGCACATTTAATGGCATAGTGTTCATAACAGGTTGTTTTTTAAACACAGCAAATACACCATTGTATATTTTATTTTTTTGTCAGTTTATCAATTTAAATGTCAATCATATTGTGGGTGCACAGTGGTCAAACAGTTAACGGCACAGAGAATGGAGTCAGCAAGTCAAGTTCCATCTCTGGCTGAGACAGTATATGTTCTCTTTGCACTAATGCCCTTGGGAAAGGCATGAATCCATCTTTTCTCCCCCCAGCTATGAGTAAAATAATAGGGCAGACTGAGCTCTCTAGCCATGGCTGGCAACCAGTCTAGGATATGGAAAACTCTGATTCCAAACCAGCCTGAAGAGGGACGGGCCTCGACACCTGTGATGAAATCAACTGTAGTGTCCCAATGGCCCTTCACTGGGTTACAGGACAGGTAAAGGTATATCTCAATCAGTTTTGCCTCATAGGGCAGAAGCAAGATTCAAAAGTTGGCAGTATTTCAGATATGAACATCAAATTGTGAGCAATTCTGCACACTTACTTGGCTGTTTGGCTTACCAATCGATTCCTGTCCTTAATACCCCTCATTTGTTTATGTTTCTAGTCTATGTTTATGGTGTGGATGTGAGGGAATCCGACAGAACGATGGGTATGGTTAGACAATGTGGAAAAGGAAAAAGAGTGAGAAAAGCTTGTTACATCTCAAACATACTAGTCTATATATACATACCTACCTTAACTCTTGAATTCCTAAAGAGCATGAGGCCGCATGTAAACAAACATGGCTGAAAATCCTAAAACACATGAGTCTGCACGAGTCTTTCCTGCAATACTGCCAATTTTCACAACAATCTGCCCACAAGTAAAGACACTATAAACATTTGAATAAACAAACCGATTTTTAGCCATTTTCTGCTCAATCATTACAGGATATTAAGAGTTAACCAACACAACTTACTTATGTAACATCATGAAGGCATTTGCTCACTTCAGATAACAACTGCTTTTTCATAGACATTACCAATTTGTGCAAGCATGGGGAAAATGTCTGTGTTCACATGGAATATTCACCATTTCCTGATATCTGAAATCTTTTTCTTATAATTCCTTTTTTTAATACATTTTGTTTTTATTTTTATTAGATGAAGTATTGTGAATCATTATTTTTATTTTTATTAGATGAAGTATTTTGAATCATTATTTTTATTAGATGAAGTATTATGGATCATTATTTTTATTAGATGAAGTATTATGGATCATTATTTTAATTTTTATTAGATGAAGTATTATGGATCATTATTTTTATTTTTATTAGATGAAGTATTATGGATCATTATTTTTATTGGTATCTAATAAAAATAATGATTCATCTAATAATAAAAATCTATTTAAAAACTGAAACTACCAGAATATAAACAAACATGGCCGCTGATCGGGTGAAGGATAGGTTTTAGGGTGTGGACTTCTGCCTTCTTGTTGAGTCTTGGTAGCTCAATTGGTAGAGCAGTCAGGCATAAACTGTGCTCCCTCCATAAAGGGTGTGGGTCAAATCCCACCTAAGGCTTATTCTTTATTTTCCGATTGACGCTACACTGCCGAAGGGTAATCGGTGTCTGAGAAAAAGTTGCAATAAAAAGCAACTAAGAAATTAAAAATGAATTGTAAAAAGTAGTCATGAAATTAAAAATAAAAATAATTTTTTTGTTTACTGATGTGTGTATCACTCACAAGTTTAGAGAACAAATGTTTGCTTAACAAATGTTTACTTATTGTCTATGATAGCAGTGCAACAAAAACACTTGTAAAGTTATCACCCTTGTCGCTGGTCACTCCACACCAATCATTGTCCTCCATCAAGGACGAAGTACTAGTGTTTCAGTTGATGTGTCTCGAGGAACGGGCGTTGAGGTAAAAAGAAACAGGATCTGCAAAGAGGAACCACAACACTTGAATAAAAACTAAGTGTTTATTTCTGTTGGGTTATATTGTCATCAATCACCCCTTCCCTAAACCGGAGGCAATGTGATACGTTCTAGGGTCAATTGATCGATCAGTCAACGGTCAACTCGTGAGACAGAAGGGAAGAGTTTGTACCCACATAGGAGACGCAGAGTGTAGTCAATGCAGGGCCCCAAGAGTTTCAAGCCTGCAAGTAAAGTTTGAACTTCTAACTGCGGTTTCTATCTTAATCACTCTCTCTCTCTCTCTCTCTCAGGGGTAGTCTGTTGAATTTTCTTAAGTTGTAGTCTCAGCTTTTATTCTTAGGTCCCAATGCCAATCCTTCGTCTCAGCGAGTCAACTCATCATGGCTATCGTCTGTAGGTTGTCATTGCGACTATTTCCATCTGCTCCTGAAAGTCAAAAACCAACTCCTTTTATGAGAATCGGTCATTTTTGGAGTGTGGGTTGACGTAGTATGGGTCACAATTAATTATCCATTGGTCCCAATCAATCAAACGCCCTCCCCAATGCTAAGGGTTTCCAAATTTGGAATTCATTTTGACATCTTCTTCTTCTCCGTATTCGTCTACATTCCATGGGTGCTAACTTACAATTCCATTGGTCCAATTCCTCACCCTGTCCCCACCAAAGCGGGAACGGATATCTTTACATCATTTCTAGTGACTAATCAGTGGATGATAATTGGCCACACACCCTTTTTGTGTAGGTGGCAAAAATGTGGGTCCTCAGCGGGTTTATTAATAGGGATCATAGCAGTAATCAATTATGACTCCTCTCCACACACCCATCTAAACATATATTTGGTCTGGGACCTTTTTCACACTGCTAAAATCTTCTCGGAAAAGAAATGTTTTAGATAAGACCTACAAAATGTTGGGAAATGGTAGCTATCTGTACTTGGTTTTCTGATAAGGTGTATTTTACGAATTTAAAGTTTATTCAGCTAGCAAATATTCTTGTCTGAATTAAAACAGATTTCACCCACCCGCTATTTTTGCTCGCTTGTAGACTCCACTGTATATTTTATCGACTTGTAAAATCCGGGGTATATCTTACCTACTTGTAAAATCCTGCTACTGATAGTATCAATGTAAGTTCTTGCCATTCAACATAGGTTTCTTAAGTTTTTAAGTTGGTCTGGCTATGTATCGCAGGTAAAAGTTGCACCAATAGATATAGAGGGTTGAAAATTTAAACATTTACTCCTTATTATGTCTAGAAAGAACGTTTTTGTTGTTTTTTGAAAATTCCACTCCTAAATATGTTTTAAGCGGGGAGGCGTTCAATTTGCAATGTAAGTTTATGATAAATTGTTCCCTTAGTTTGTGTCCGGCAGCATTCATGCTTTTATTTCTGAAAATTCAGACTTTTATTTAGCGATTACTGCCCAACAAAAGGCAAGTGTCATTGATCACCCCTTTTTCCAATTTTTTAATTGATCACCCACAACATGGCATGCTGCCAAAAAACGTTGGTGGCGTGACAGTTTCTATTAAGTAACTAACCAGACCTGCTTTAAATACTTGTCTGTTTGTTGGTCAATCTGTTTGCGTGGGTATGTACCTGTTTCTCAATCTATTTGTCTTGTTATGTAGTTTTCTGTCTTATTTACATGTGTGTATGTGAAAAACTAATTAGTGACCTTAGGCTGGCTACAGCTTCTGCCGTCACTTGTGCTCCACATTATCACAAATTTTTCTGTCTCGGCTACTTCTCCAAGGTTTGTGATATGTGAAATTGACTAAGTGCCGTCACTCACTTCACCCGCTATTTTACCCATAGCTGGGGCAAGAAGAGATGGATTCATGCCTTTCCCAAGGGCATTAGTGTAAAATGAACAGAGTTTGAACTCTGCTCGCTGATTCCATTTTCCATGCTGCTAACTGCTTGGCCACCTGCACTTCCTTGTGTGTGTGTGTGTTTCTTATTTTATGTTTGTATCTATTTTCAGTGAAAGCTCAAGGTCAAAACTTAACTTCTTGACACCAGCGTACCAGCCATTTAATCAAGTTATATAAATATCACTCTTTTAGTTACATTCCAAGCTATTGTTTTCTTTCTTGCAGGGAGCTGTCATGGAAAAATCCTGGATATGCACACGATGTACATTCAAAAATTCTCCCTTGAATATTCGATGTGTTATGTGCGAAACACGAAAAGCCACAAATCCTGAAACTGGAGAATGGAAATGCCTAAAATGTACTTTTTCATTTAACCCTGCCTGGATCAAAGTGTGTGACACTTGTGGTACCCCCAGGGAAGACCTGGCTGCCAGTAAGCATCTTTTTCATCCACTTTATCATTTAGGTTAATTTTCATGTCCAAAAATTGCCTGGAATTCAATTACACAATTTGACAAGAGGTTACATAATCTATGCCTCAGTTAATTCAATTATAATAGAGGAATAGAATACTCTTTTTGCATTTGTCCATCAGGAAATTGCCGTAAATTAAAAAAATTGCTTGAAATTAAAAAATTGCCTGAAATTAACTTACACAATTTGACAAGAAGTTACATAATCTATGCCTCAGTTAATTCAAGGATTAGAATACTCTTTTTGCGTTTGTAAATGTAGAGTTCTTTTGTGAAAAATACATAAAGATCTTGTTTATTATAGAATAAGTATAGTGCTTTTAGGCACAATTTAATCAAATTAACTGGTGTTGTTTTAAGATTACTGCAGAAAATATTGACATATCTAGTATAATAGGATACATGTAAATATTAAGCACCTAAATTAGTAACTGTCAACCAAAACTGTCAACATAGGTTTCTTCAGTTTTCAAGTTGATCTGGCTATGTATGTATCATGCATACAGGTCACACCAATGGAGCTAGAGGGCTGAAAATTTAAACATTCACTCCTTATGTTTAGAAAAAATGTTTTTTGTTTTTTTTCTAAATTCTCCCCAAAAATAGGTTTTTAGTGGGGTGTTCAATTTACAATGTACATCTATGCTAAATTGGTCCCTTAGTTTGTGCCCAGCTATGTTCACACTTTTTTTGAAAATTCTGACATTTTAGTGATCTAACAAAAGACGACAGAATTAACTTATTCACCCCTTTTTCCAATTTTTTAATTGATCACCCACAACTGCTGCGAAAATACGTTGGTCACGTGATGGTTTCTATTGAGTGACTAACCAAACCTGTTCTCTTAATGTTTTTCTTTCTATAACTGTTTTCTTCTTTTAAAACATCTCTGAATTTACTCGAGTTATTAATTTTATCTTTCTTTTTTCATTTATTTTTTACCATTTCTACTAATTAATTCTATAAATTACCAGTTGAAGTGAATTGGCCAAATAGTTGTGAATATGTCATTTTCTTGACATTTTGGATAATAAATTCATTTAAATTTGAAGACATTTCGATTCTGTATGATTGATATCTTCATAACATATGTTAAACAAGTTTATCTAGCAATGTAGACCATTGCTAGGTAAACTTTAAATGTTCTGTGAGCAAACCTAGAAATACATTTTTGTGTTCCCATTGTACTTCCATAGCATTTTTAATTTGGCCACACATCTTTATAATCCCTTTGATTTTGCCATGATATTAATCTGTCAAAAAATGGATTACTTTGCAGATAAACCTGCATGATAAACTAGGCTATTTGTTAGAATATAGTAAACAAATAAATGGTTTTGTTTAATTGGACAAAATTAATCTTTTGGATAAGCTGGATTGATTTTTAACCTGTGCCTTAAGCAAATGTTGTAGGTATATTTTTCATTTTATCAATTTCTTTATATTTACCATGAAATATATCTGTAGATAACTATGTTTTACTTAATTTTGTTCTGAATGATGTAATTCTATCTGTTAGTGTATATCCTTGTATATACAGTACCTGTCATAAGTATTTGATCAAACAGCCATTATACTTCTAATCGCTTGGGTTTGAGAGTTAAAACCGGGAACATTACGCAAGAAGAGCTACATTTTTTACAATCAACATAACAAGGCATGCATTTAGTCACATTTTGTGGTTCTGAATGCTAAATTTCTTGAAAATGTTTTTTTAAAGAATTAAATTGTTAAATGGAAAAAAGCAATTTTTTTGTTTCTATCCTTCTAAAATCTTGTTCAGAATTTTTCAAGGAGATTAAAAAAGTGAACTCTCAAACCCAAGCAATTAGAAGTAAAATGGCTGTTTGTTCAAATACTTATGACAGATACTGTATATTCATTGGTAGTAGAAGAGGCAGTAAATATTCTTCTAAATTAGATCCTTGTGAGTGTGAATTTATTAACATATGGACACTACACAGCAGACAATAGATATAAATGTTATATTTTTATTGAGTTGGATGAGCTTGGCTCTTTCAAACAAGTAACTCAATTCAAGGCACACTTTTAGAGAGACACACCTGGATACTATTCTCAATTGACAGGAAATTGCAGCAAATTTGGTTTATACTAAAAAAAAAGCACATCAAGAGCATGCAAGGAATTTTTTACCTCACATACTCCCATAATTTCTCTTGTGTGCGCCTAGTGTACCCCGGTTTGAGAACCGCTGCTCTGAACAAATGTTTTTAAAAAGTCCAGCATTTTGTAATTTTCCAATAAGTAATTCAATTCTACGCACAGTTTGAAAGAGACACCTACATATCATTCTCAATTGACAGTCTTGCACAAAATGTGGTTTATACTTAAAGAAAAGCACATCAAGAACATGCAGTAATTTCTCCTGCGTATCCCAGTTTGGGAACCTCTGCTCTAAGATTGTTTACCATAAAAGATCTGCTCTAAGATTGTTTACCATAAAAAGAATCTGCTCTAAGATTGTTTACTATTTCTCTTCTATTTAAGTGACTGTAAAAACTATACTTTGAATCTGAACTTTTAAATTTAATCTCTTCTCTTTTAGCCTCCCTTTCACCAGCTGAAGTACAAGAAAACTGTTGGCACTGTCCAGCCTGCACATATAAATGCAATGACCACTTTCTGACAGCCTGCAAAATGTGTCATGCCACAAACCCTCGTGTTATTCCAGCAGAGGGCACAACCTGGACTTGTTCTGCCTGTACATTAGTGAACATAATTGGTGCAGATAAATGCAAAGCTTGTGAAACACCCATGCCTGAGCTTGCGCTCAAAACAGCCGATGGCGGTTGGATATGTTCTGTGTGCACTTATAAGAATTCTGATGGGTCTAAATGTAAGCTGTGTTATGCTGACCAGAAAGCCTCGAAGGCATCGGCAGCAGAGAAAAAATGGCAATGTTTAAAGTGCATGCATGATAATTCTCCAACGTTGTACGAATGTGAAATGTGCAGGGCACCATGTAGGGCATCTGCAGATGTGGATGCCTTGTCACCGATCTCCTCAGTATCATCATTAGAAGATGAAGACGAGCTACGAAGTCTTCCAACTGAAACCATTTTCAAATCCCAACAGGCTGAAATCATGAAAATATGGGAAAATATCTGCCAATTTTGCAGAGTGGTAAGCTTTTCTTTTTCTCTTTTTTCAATTTTTGTATTGTTTTATAAATCTGGGATATTCTGGCTAGGTAAAGCTTGTGACCGTATATATATCATTGGACATACATACAGTATCATCCATGTTATAGAAAGTTAATTTTCTTCTAAACCAAATACAGCTGGATTTTATTAATTCTAGTGGAACATTATACAATCAAAACAGATATTATCAGGTATTATTTATGACCAAACTCTACGGCATTGAAACATATATGTTGCCATCCAAAAATGAGTACAACACTACAAAAAATATTTTTGGCAACAGTTTCAATGCTGTTTGGTCATAAATAATACCTGATAATATCCATTTTGATTGTGTAATGTTCCACTAGAAATAATAAAATCCTGCTATGTTTGGTTTAGAAGACAATTAACTTTCTATTAAAAAGTGGTAGGGGTGTACTTATTTATGGGCGATACTGTATATATTCATGAGTGCGTTTATATGTTTTATATCTGTTATTGGCATTGAAAAATGGTATGAGGTAATACCTTAAAAAAGAAGTAAATGTTTGTCCAGAAAATATCCAGCCATTTAATATTCATGAAAAAATAGCCTAGTGAGGGCAAAGGCACCTTAGTCCTCTTCAAAGTACTCCCCCTGGGACCTCTCACACTTATGAGAGCAGCCCTTCCACTTTTCAAAACAGTCTGCAAGGTCCTTTATCAGGATCGCCATCAGTTGCCTGGTCACGTTCTCCTTAATCTCGTCCATAGTCTGAAACCTCCTACCTTTCAATGTTGATTTTAGCTTTGGGAGCCAAATCTGGACTGATGGGGGTGGGGGGGCTGACAGACCTGGGTGATGCAATGTTTTGCCAAAAAACCCTGATGCATATTCGCTGATCTATTCGCTCAGTCGTTGTGAATGCGACAGTCACTCAAGCTCACTCAGTGGCATCCCAATGCTGACTGAGTGACCCCACAGGTGAGTGTCTGTTCATGCATGCACAGTAAGGTCCCCTCTCATTGGTTTCCATGTTATATCAAGTCTGCTCAACTGGTTCTCGAGATATTCAAAATGGCTGGATACTTTCCAGACAGACCTTGTATGTTTATGGTTGTATGCTTATCTGTATTCAAATACCAACGGCTTCGACCAGACACCAAAGTGCAACCAATGTGTCTATTGCTGCTGATTTTACTTGTAGGCATCTTTGTAGTTTCAACATTTGATCTTAATAAAAAAAAAGTATGTAAACTTGAAGAAAGATCGCTGATATCAATTTTAGGTTATGTGAATCTCAAAAAGATAGACAAATATAAAAAATGGGTACTCTTATAATAGTGGAGTCCAGGGCGTAATATAAGAGTTATTCCCTTTGCATTATTGTATTAAAATAAACTATTAAAATAAATGATTAAATAACTTTGTAAAAAATTGTGTATCAAATTATTATTAAATTGTTTTGTATTAAAATTAATTAATCAATAACTTTGTAAAAAATTGTGTATTAAATTATTATTAAATTGTTTTGTATTAAAATTAATTAATCAATAACTTTGTATGAAATTGAGTATCAAATTATTATTAAATTGTTTTGTATTAAAATAAATTATTGTTTTTTTTGTAGTTTTTTTTTGTAAAATTGTGTGTTTTGTAGGGATTTCTTTGTGTATGTTCAGTCTTAGTCTTTTACGCATATTATACCCTGGACCACACTATTACAAGAGTACCAAAAAATGAACTTCCTTCAATTCAGTCTCAGTTTCATTTTAAACAAAAACCAAACTGTATGATCGATCATCTTGTAATTTCTCTATTTTACTTCCTTGTTACAGCACAACACTTATTTTGTAGATGATTCTTTCCTGCCCCGACCCCAGTCCATCTCTTGGAGTCTTCAACGTCCATATATTAACAGCGTAGTCAGATGGTTCCGGCCCCATGAAATTACACGGAATCCTTGGACTGTCTATAAAAATCCAACTCCCGATGATATTGTTCAAGGAAATGTAGGAGACTGCTGGTAAATTTTATTTGTTAATCTATGCATAATGGAGTTAATATTTGTTAATCTATCTATACTAATATTTGAGTCCTCTGTTTATTTGTCCGTGCCGTTTCTCTGCAAAAACTACAAGGCCTATCTATCAACCTACTACTCTGCATGTAGACTGAGAAGGGGTCAACTTCCCACATAGGCTGTGAGAGGTTGACCTCGGAGGTCATTCATGGTCATTTTCCAGCCATTCTCTGGTTCTAAACATTGGATAGAAATGATTTTTATATAAAGGTTTTCTCCATTAATTCTTCTTACGAATGGCACTAACTTTTGTTACAATAAAATTGATTTTTATACAAGTTCTGGCATTTGTTTTGTCAATATAACAATAGTAAATAATATTATTAGTAGTAGTAGTAAAAAACATGCACACACACACAAAGCTGTTGTCTTTCATGGAGTCAGCCTCCTCCCTTTTTTCACACGATTTTAAACTTAATGTACAAGAAAAAATAGTCCGCTACAAAACATGATTTTACAAAGTGAACCTAAATAAATACTTTTTTAGATTTCTCTTTTTTTAGTTGACATTTTCAATTAATAAATATGTGAAAAATAACAAAAACAAAATTTCAAACTTCAAAAAGAATGCAGTAATAATTCACAGCTTTTTAGCTGTTGAATTAATTGACCAAAGAATACAGTAAAAAATTAGAAATAATCAAATAAATTGACAACAGAAGGTACACACCAGATCATATTATTTGAACCGACTGAAAATAATACCTGCTCTGGACAGAATTTCTCATAAACAGTGGCTGATCTAAGATTTTGTGCTTTGTGGGGTCTAAATGGAAAAACTTCTAATAAATATGTGAAAATGAAAACACATTTAAAATATCAAAACTATTCAAGAAAATGTGATCTGGCATTTTTGACTTACATTTCAGTCGTTCAGTCAGGGAAAATAACAGTCCGGTTTTGTACAGGCCTCCCACATTATAACGCATTGCGTTATACCACAGTTACAATAAATTATTCTACAAAATTCACAACAAAAACATTACATTATGAATGTAATTACAAATGAAACAAATACTTATTACAATAAACAATAAACTATGAAAATGAAAATCATTTTCAATTTCAGTATTTTGGATGTTATAAATGTTAAAATTTTAAAACTTCAAAGTTTTTTAAATTTTTTAAAAAACCTTAAAATTTTAAAATTAACGTATTTATGAATGTTGTTCCGTTTTGTGTATGTCTTCTGATGCACATGTTATGGCTGTTTAGGCCATTTTCAACACTTGTTACAATAAAATTATTTTTTCAAAAGTTTTTGGCCTTCTTTTGTCAAATATTGATTTATGAGTCAAATTGGTTTGCAGGTACCAATATTGACTTATCAGATGAAATATATAACAGTACATTTTGGTTTTCAAGTTTACTTTATGATTAGTTGGGATTGTTTGGATTTTTTCTTTAACTAGGTTATTTCGGGGGTTATTCCATGATTTTCAGCCGGGTTCAGTCCTAATTCTGATATTTATTTGTATCAATAAATATGTGGAATAAATGGCTTACTTTGCAGATGTGCTTTCAATCCATAACACCTTAAATACCCCCAGAATTTTGTCAGTTTTGAGAAACATTACTTTTTGTGGGGCTTTTAGAGGCGGACTCTATTTAATATGTAACTTAAATGTAGATGCTAATTTCTGTTCGTCTATTACGGAAGTATGGCCTCAAAGTATGCGGATTGTATATTACTGTATAAAATCAGTTCACTATTGCTTCAGTTCCTTACTGTGGTCACTTACTTCCTTCCTTAGCATCCACGGGTTCAATTGTGAAGGTTGCTCTTGCAACTTCTTTGTTAAAGTCAAAATGTTCTAACAAGACAATACCAACCAGCATTCAGAGCTTTTACTGTCTCCCACGAGTGTGAAAAACTGCCTCTTTTCTGATTCAAAATTTCTTTTTTTTAACCGCATACTTCATGGACTTACTTTTGTAAGATGAAGGAAAAATAACAGTCCGGTTTTGTACAGGCCTCCCACATTATAACGCATTGCGTTATACCACAGTTTGCATTTACACGCAGGTGGATCATGGAGCCCAAAATAGCTTTGTATAGCTAAAGGTTTCCTACATTTAGCTCCAAAATAGATACATTGATCATGGCATGGTTCGAATACAATAGCATGGTTCGAACACAATGGCATGGTTCGAACACAATGTTCAGTTTCTCGTACCCCAACACAAACGCTGCAATGGGGGAGGCCTGTATTGCACTCGGTTAGTAAAATTATGCAAACACACAAACACCAAAATAACACATTTCTGGAGGTAACTAAGCTATTATGGATTTAATGCAATAACAATTTTGATGTCTCTATCTTCATACTGCAAATTAGACTTATTCCAACCTTAAAACATATTTGCCTGGGCAACGCCAGTATCCCCTCTAGTATATGGAGATAATATATGCATAATGGAGTAAATATTTGTTTATTTGAAACTTTTAGAAATTGAAAATTATAGAAGAAATGTTTCTCTCAAAGTTAATATTCAAAATTAGAATAATAACATGAACGTGTTAATTTTAATGTTTAAATGACAGCATTGAAAACTATCTTTTCTAATAAGACCAGTTGGTTTTGTTTTTATTTATTCATGTGTTATGGGAAATAAAAAGAATATATTTCTCTCTACTAAAAAGTTTATAAAAGAGAACACTTTTGTTTGCAATAAAGGTATTGTTTACATATTAAGTTAATGGTAGATTCGATTAGACAATGTGGAAAAGAAAGATTGAGAAAAGCGTGTTAAGTCTCAAACATGTTTATTATGATGAAGATAAATCTTTATGCATTTTGTTGTGAATGACATCATCAGAAGAGATTTGAACATAGCAGAGTCGTGCACCCATTCCATGCTGTGTAGTGTAAATGAAATGAGATGTGTTTTGTATGTTTGGGTGACCTAGTTACTTTTTAGAAAAGGTCAATGTATGAGCTATAAAGTGGGTGGGGGTGGGGAGTGGGGTGTTTAGATAGAGTGGCTATCTCTTCTGGACTTTTAAGTGGGTGTGATTTATGACTCTTGGCAGATCTGTCCAGATGGGGGTGAGGATATGTGTCTATGGCTGGGTATGTATAGGCTTATATACGTATGTATGTGTGTGTGTGTGTTTAGCAGTGTGTGTGTGTATATTAAGTTAAAGATAAAATCATGAATGTGAAAAGGAAATGATCCTGTTTACTAATTAACTGAAATAGATGCTGAAGTGCTTGAAAATTATATTCATTTGAATGATCATGAAATTCACTCTTGATTTAAAAATTAAGCCGTTTTGTTTCGTTGTATTTTTATTTCAATCTGTGGATATTTTTCCTGGGTTCATGTCAATATTAATTAGGTATGAACAAAATCTATGAAAATGAACAAAATTTCAAGCGTGTAAGCGACATTTGATTAAAAAAAAATGTATGGTTTCAGTCAAACCAAGACATAGAATAAAAAAATATACATTTAAAAAATTTATAAGATATCAGAATACATCGATAAAAATGAAAATATTTTTACAAAATCATATTGAGTGAAAAAAAAAGATTTTTCACAGATCAAAAGTCTGAATGATAATTAATCAAATAAAACTAAAATATTTCCAAAAAGAAAATTATTTTATTATTTTCCTGTTTTTTTATCCCAAATTAAGTTCCTGAATATTATTCTAAAAAAGGTAAACATAATTAGTATCTCCAGGGATATATCTGTAAAATGTTAAAAATCAGCGAAAGCACGACTATATAAAATAGATAAATCATCAAACTAATAAAAGGTGGGGTAGGAATCATATGAAAAAAATTGTTCTTCTCCAAAATTTGGAATGGAAAATTATCTTTTTTTAAATTCACCCTTTAATAAATAAGTATCGACAATTTTATTAAAATCAAATAATATGCTGATTTTTGCCAGATTTAAAAAAATTTCTCTTGTGTCGATTTCACGCTGAAATGTTTGTCCATTTTGTTCATAGCTAATATTAATGTATATCCTAGTAGAAGAGGTTTGTCCAGTTGCTTGATGTGATTATGTTATCAGTATTCGTGCAGCCATTTCTAAAATGATTGTCAGTGATGTAAGAAGAGCCAGATGTCATTGTCGGCTGTCTATAGTTGTTTGTGGACGTCAGTGTTTGAAAACATTGGCGCTACTGATTAAAAAATGTTGACTGTGTTTTAAAAATGGGTAACTTCTTTAATTTAAAATTGAATAATTCCTTTATTTTCAAAGATATTTCAATGAAATTTTGTATGAAGGTTGGGGTGTGTATGTATCCTTTGGTATAGTGAGTTATGGGCGATCTGTTTATGTTTTATATGTAATTTAAAATTGAATAACTCCTTTATTTTTAAAGATATTTCAATGAAATTTTGTACAAAGGTTAGGGGAGGTATTAAAAGCAGCAGTAAAGTTTGTTGTCTTCTTAAATATGGCCAATAACAGTAGCATCTCTAACCTATTCACATAGATTATCTTATAGCCCTTAAAATTATTTGATAGAAATTAGACAAGGAATTTTGATATTTATTAGTGTTATGTCACATGGTTACTATATCTTAAAGAATTTGAGCCTTTAGTTTTGATAGTAGACTTAATGACAAAAAGAAAAATGGATTATACTATACTCTTTATATTAATAATAGTATACTCATAAATTATCTTGAGATTGAAGGTATCAAAGCAGGTTCAAATCAGATGTGTTCCTTTTATTGTCCTATAAAGTTTGGAAATTTGCTGATTAAAATCTTGTTACCTTAACTATAGGATGAGTGTACTGTCAAAGTGCGAAATCTAGTGATCTGGTATTCAAGTATGAAGAAAGAAAAAGGAAATTTGAATTTTGATCTGAGAAATGAGCCAAGGTATTAGAGAATTGGTTTGCTTTCTATTTAGTATAGCTGTTTAATATGCTTGCTTGGGTTGGCTCTGCATGGCTTCCACACCTTTGATAAAATATGTAATGAAAAACATTCATGTTTTTGTCTTCATGGTTTTATAACTGGGTTGCTTTGCTGGTAAGGGAAAAGCTATGTTTCCTTTGACCAACATTATGTAAACTCTTTGACCATTTTGTTAACAGATTGACCAAACTCTCTTTAACAATTGGATGTAATGTTGAAGGGATTTATATCAACAGTAAACATCCCTCATTCAGAGCACATTCATTGCTGTGTTTTTGTTAAAGGTTATGTCTCCCCAAGCAATGTTTGTCTTAGACATGTCCACTTTGGTTACCAAACTATTAAGAATTGGTTCTAACAATGTTATGTTACCCAACCTTACTAATTGGATTCTTTTCTTTTTATATAAGTAATGTTTTGTAAAAATGGCTTTAATGACCACTACACCCATTTCCTCCCAGCTGATCTACCAATATTAGTTTGTTCCCAATACACAGACCTGACAATTGTTATAAATTCATCAGTGCTACTTTTCTCACTCTTCTTTGATTGAAGATAGAAAAGTCAATCTCTCAACTGTCAGGTCAATGTATCCAAAACCAGTGGTTACATTGTTTTTATAATGATTTACATTAACTCTTAATTTTATCACCTTTGATCTATATAAGATAATATAGTAGTAATAGTAACAATGATGTTAATGATACTCTTGATAACCTAAATGGATAAAATGCAATAAGCTACCCATTAGTAACTAAAACCATAGTAGCAGATTTGCTTCAAGTATTGGTGCGAGATTTCTCATACAGATTTCCAAGGAAAGCAAATCCAGTTTTAGAGATTAGAACCAAATATTTCTTGACTGAATTTTGTTAGACAGGGTGTTTTAATCATTGTATGTCGTTCAAGTCAGACTATTTTCCTTGTCTGTTTCGGCTGTATACCTTATGAAAAAAACTGAACAACAAAGATGAGGAAAATATTCCGACTAAACCAAATACAAAGATTAGAGTCACATAATCATTACTTTTGTATAGTTGTGAAATTTGCAATATCTATATGATATAAATATCCCTCTGCTTCTTTTCCAATTATTTATTAATCCTACCAATATATGTAAAACTTAATGATATTTATGCCCATAAATTCTAACTCCATGGTATTTATGCCCATAAATCCTAACTCCATGTTAAATAAGGTTTAAAATAAGATTTTACAGAAGGTAATCCATATCAATTTGGATTTTGCTACCTTCATCCATAATCTAAGAATATTAATCTATTTAATTTACACTTATAGGCACACCGTGTTGAATGACCCTTGCAAGACTCCTGGGATATATATATCCTGCAGTTTCTATGACTTCTGGAATATATGTCCCGTAGGTCTTTTTAGGAGTCTACTGGGACATTTTAATTCAAACATTAAACACCTTAATAGGTATTCATAAGATTAATTTATGTATCAAGAAATTGCCATAATTATTTCTCCTTAATGATCATATTAAATGTGCATTCTATAATTTGCATGTTAAACCATCAACCAAAACTGTCACCATAGGTTTCTTCAGTTTTTAAGTTGGTCTGGCTATGTATATATCATGCATACAGGCCATGGAGCTAGAGGGCTGATAATTTAGTCATTTACTCCTTATTATGTCTAGAAATAAACATTTTTTTTTGTTTTTTGAAAATTCCCCTTAAATAGGTGTTTAGTGGGAGTTCAGTTTGCAATGTGTATTTCTGCTGAATTGATCCCTTAGTTTGTGTCCAGTAGCATTCACTCTTGTTTTTTGAAAATTCAGACTTTTTTAGTGATCACCATTCAACAAAAGGTGAGACAAGTGATTTACTTATACTCCTTTTTCCAATTTTTTAATTGATCACCCCCAACATGGCATGCTGCCAAAAGACATTGGTCATGTGACGGTTTCTATTGAGTGACTAACCAGACCTGTTTTTATAAATTTTACTTTGTTTTTTCTTTTGCTCTTTGAGTTTTTATCATTGGAACAATTTTTATCCTAAAATGAAAAAATAAATGTTCATCTTGCATTTCATAAGTTTCATTATGTATAGTATAAAGTTTCATTTTGATAAAAATAACAGTTGAAAACATTATGACAGTGCAAACTAATTCATAACAAAATATTCAGAATTATAATTTCAAACCCTAAAAATCTTCATTTTATATATAAACTCATTGCTTGAATTTAATAAATTTTAGTTTATTTTCATTTAATTAATTTTGGAAGGTCATCTAATTTCTTCAAATTATCCAAAATTTGGATTTTTCTCACAAAGAAATCTTTTTTTTTTTTTTTTTGTTCCGCATTAGGTTATTGTGTGCTCTGGCTGTGCTTGCTGAACGAAAGGAACTTGTGGAGAACTTGATCCCTAACCAATACAATCCGTATGGAGTGTTCCATGTCCGTCTTCATCTGAATGGTCAATGGAAGACAATAATTATTGATGATTTGCTTCCATGTGATGAGAGTGGTAGGATGTTCTTCTCTAGGGTAGGTTGTTATTTACCTGTTTGGTTATCAGTGGAAGAACATTGTGTTAGCCAAGAATTGGATTTCCGCACTGTTTTTTATAGGATTGGGAAGTTTTCCGAGGTCCGCATGTTTGTATCATATTTATTTTGTATTATTTTTTTTTAAATGCCAAATAAATGTCAAAAAGGCACTAAAAATTATCAGAAACGAAAAATGACTGATTCTCATAAAAGAGGTTGATTTTTTGGCTCTCAGCAGCAGATGAAAATAGTCGCCTGACAGATGATAGCCATGATGAGTTGACTCGCTGAAACAAAGGATTGGCATTGGGACCTAAGAGTGAAAGCAGGGGACCACAACTTAAGAATGGCTGGTGTGCAATGATCAAAGGCGAACGGCCAGCAACAAGTGCTAGTCTACCATCCAGCAATATCATCCTTGTGTTATAATGATAATTAAGGGATATTATTATTCATTGAAGCCTCCATTTTGTTGTATTCATCTGCCCTTTGTGATTTTGTGTTTAGGTTTCTTGTTTGTTTGTTATTCCTTCAATTAAATTAAAAGACCATCTCAACTAATTATAGAACAGTTTCCTAATACAGTTATGTTTAAGAATCTAATTTCAGTTCCCTAGAAAATATCTTCCGTCTGACTTTGTTGGTATCTAAATAAAGCAATCATTAAAAAGGTGCTTAAAAAATCAAATTGATTTTAGGGAGTTTGGTCCTGTGAATTTATTTTATTAAATCACTGAAATGTTTCTGTCTAATTCATTTCATTTTTACAGTTTGTGTGCCACGTAAGGCAATATATCTTTTAGTGTGCCGTCATACAATAAAATTTGAAAATCAGTGTTTTAATGTCTCGTATGAATAGCATTGCGCTAAATTTAGGGTGTTACAGACAGAAAATAAATATACAAATACATGTTGCATATTAGCGATTTAGAGCTTCTTTGGTGTTTGGAACTCTAATAACTTCAGCATTCAGCATTCAAGATAAAGGCCACATTTTATAGTCTTCTTTCTCCCTATTAACCAGTCCCTATTAATCCCCATTACTTAACCATTATAGATATCTACTTCTCTTTTTGTTATAGTCTGATCATTTCTATTAATCACTGTTACCCACAACAGACCAGTTTAAACACTGTTGCTGGGTTTAGGTTATTCATGTCTTTTGACATTTATATGTATCCGGACTTCGCTCAGGCCTAACCATTCATAGTAGAAACTTGAAACTTTGCACACATACTCCCCCTGAATGAGTAGGAAAAACTTTTCTTTTTTTTTTTTAATTAGTGGGGGCTCTATTTACAATGTAAGTTTATGCTAAATTGGTCCCTTTGTTTGCTTTAGTTGAATTATATGTGTCTTTCTGCCAATTATAATTATTAAGATGTTCCTGATATAATGCAGTTATATGCTATGTTTATTTTTACAGGCCAAAAGAAATCAGTTATGGGTGCCATTAGTTGAAAAAGCAATGGCCAAGATGTATGGGTGCTATGAAGCCCTGGCAGGGGGCACCTGCCTTGAGGGTCTCTACTCACTTACTGGGGCTCCATGTATTAGTTTAGATCTTGACTCAGGTACGTGCTTTAATTATTGTTTTTCTATGTTTTTTTTTCCTTAAGTTATATTCTATTAAGATGCTAGTAACGCTAAGATTGGCAACACTGCCCATGTATTTCTTTCTATTTGGTTGCTGAAGCGGATACAGTATATAAGTGATGATATGCATACTATATGTGAGTGGCCGTGTATGATAAGTGCCCAATGCACCATTTTTAAACTTGATAGTTTTGTTATTTTTAGAGCTACAATGCTCTGTTTTTTTATATTTTGAAGCTTGAACATTCTATGAATCATAATGCAGAGTATTCAAGCTTCAAAATAAAACAAATTGACTATTTAAAAATTTAAAAATAACGAAAGTATCAACTTTTTATAAATGGTGCGTTGGGCACTTGTCATGCACGGCCACTCATGTTTTATAATTATTTTATGGAATCCAGAAAATATAAGTACTATATATTATTTCTAATAATATTATTTGCATAAAGCTAAGTTCTGGTCGCACTTACGATTGGTCGCCGACTGGATTTCGTCAAATTGGCGATTCTTTCAGCCCAGTCGCTGAAAAATTGGTCGCCGACTGACTGTAACATAAGCGTGCTTACAACATGAAAAATGCTCTACAATTCAGTCGCCGACTGGATCTTAATGATAGGAATTATCCTATTTTCTACGATTCAGTCGTAGGTTGTAGCCAATCAAAAATGAGAATCAATTTAACGTCACTTGCTCTTTAACTAAATAAAAAATAAAATAAAAATGGCAACCCATTTTGTACTGAAATATACTGCTAAAATAGGAAACTATATTCTAATTAGAAATGCCTATTTTCACATATTTACATTATTTTCAGGAAGATTTAGATGTTTTTATATTATTTTTGCCTTATTTTTGGATGTAAAACTATCACATTGATGTCTTTTCGATAATGAAAGTTACGATTAAAAAATATTGAATTAGAAAATTGCTAATAGTTTTTGTATTTAAATACATCATTGTTTGCTTTGTAGTTTTGTTATTAAATTTATTGTGCATTTAGTATATCTAAAATATTGTTTGACGAATGGGTATGTGGGGAGAAAAATGATGGTCCATGTGACACAAGACTTTTTGCAGCGATTGAGAGTAGAGTGATAGCGACATGAGTACCTAACGTTTTGATCCGTGATTAAAAATATGAATCGTTGACTCTTCTCAAAAAATGACCTGACTTCAACTACAATTCAATTGGCAACGATTTGATCGGATCATAGTGTGACCTAAGCATAGCTTAATACTACAAATTAACTCATAATACTGCTTAATACTACAAACTTTTTCTCAAATTTTCCATTTCTAGAGAGTGAGGATGAGACTTGGGTGTATTTGCTGAGTTCCTGGGAATCAGGGTAAGAAATTGTTTTACTAAATACAACACACTTAGAAAAAGGAAAATTCAAATTTCTGTGATAAAGACTAGGATCAAATCCGAGTCAAAAGATATCTGTGTGATCCTAGTCAAGACAAAATTTCATAAAATAATCAGATGTTTCCTGTCGGGTGGCTGAAGGATGTTCAGGATTTATTAAACAAACTAACATAGTACTCATAAAAAGGATCAGAGTATCTGTGTGCTCTACTTAGGATCAAAGTGTCACTCCTCGGCCTTCTGCATAGGATCAGAGTGTAGTATCTGTGCGTACTTCCTAGGATCAAAGTTTCACTCCCTGGCACTTCTGCTTAAGATCAGAGTGTAGTATTTGTACACTCATTGAAAAGTATTTATGCTTAAAAAAAATATATAAAATATACACATTTTGTTTTATGTGAATTATAAAGGATATTTTATTACTAAAAGCAAGTATTTTTGGTTGCTGAATTAATTATTTGGCCAAAGAGAGCTTTGTTTTAAAAAATGGGAATGCACCTATTAAAAATGGATTCTTGTAATTTTTTTGATCTTTTGACTGTTGCATGCCCCACAAAGGAGAGAGAATTTAGTTCTCATTGTTTAGTCTTTCTACATCTCATCATAACTTGAGGTTTTCTATCTTCCTTGTCCACATTAAATAAAATACAGGTTAGTTTAATTTTTAGGGTTTTATTTGATTGACCATTGGAAACTAAACCCTGATTTTGTATACTAATACTATTTTAAATAACATCATCACATGGTAACATTGAATAACACTTTGATCATTCAATTAACCAAAACATGCTTTGACTATTAGCTTGCAATGTCTCTGATTAAATCTACAGTATATCTAGAGGGCAAATTAACACTCTATTAGAAATTATATGTAACTTTTAAAAAAATTGCTCTGTTTGTGACTTCTTCCTGTGGTTGTGGGCGAGTAGGTGTACCTCACCAAACCACAAACTCTGGATCAACTGGAGGAGTGCATTATATGGCCAACATGCCGCCGGACTTCCTGTGAATATCTATCAAGGCCATACCGAAACTCTTACAGAAATTGGTGCCTGCATTGAATTTCAACACAGCAGGCAAATTCTACCATTGTATGGTCCAAAGTAAAGCTAGGTTGATTCCAATCAACCAATAAATAATAAAGTTATTAACAATTTACAATAGGGAGTTTCTTTTCATCCACCCTGTATTATAAAAGCCTTGAACTTTTGGGTTTATATAATCAATCATTTTCAGATTGTCTCAAGTTAAACTTGAATTCATTTTTTGGTTGATGGTAATCAAGTGTTTTCTTGTGAACTCTTTCCAGGTTCTTGGTTGCTTGTGCTTGTGGAAACAACCAAGCCAATACAAGTGACACTCAAGATTATTGGCAGGTTGGATTAAAGAAGGATCATGCGTATTCGGTGCTCGATGTACAAGAAGTGGAAGGAAACAGGTGAGAAACTCAAATCTCTTATTGGGACATTTTATTATTTTCACTATTGATTTTTTAAATCAAAATCAAAATATCATTTTTATTTAATCTTTTTTCTTTATTCATAATGTTAGCTTGAATATTTTTGTAAAAAAACATTGATATTTTGAATGATTTAAAAATTTTAAATATGCCATATCTTACTCTAATTCACCAAATGTCTATCTGTCATCACATAACTCAAGGACAGCTAGAGCTATGCCCGCCACATTTTCTGTGGTCACTAATGGGGCTCCAGAGCATGTTTTTAGCATGTTGGTTTTTGAAAAATCTTTATATCAACAATGTTGTCTATTCAGAAATCCTCTCCTGAATATGAGATGATGATTCCTGGGAGTGATTTCACAAAAGATTGCAAAGTACTCAGAATTTCATATTTTCATATTTCAAATAAAAAATCTAGATTTTAAAAAAATGTGGGTACTTGTAATCTTTTCTGACCCCCCCCCCCCAATATTTAAATTAAATGTGATCCAAGAGTTCATGATGGTGATTATTCTTAATTAGGTATGATGCATTAAATACATAGTTCAAATCCATGATTTCTTACTGGAACCAAAGGCCACATTTAGGCCTTCTGCAAAAACTACCTAAAAATCCTGTCTGTAGGGCGGGTTTTCAGGAGTTACAAAGTTAAAATAAAAAGTACCTTATGTCTATTGAAAAGTTATCATGACTTGGACAATGCCAGAGGAAATTATCTGAGGAAAATCTACCTGTATGTTTTGATTTCTGTTTATTAGATTGGTGAAAATTCGAAATCCATGGAGTTGGTTCAGCTGGAATGGTGACTGGTCAAAGGGGTCTTCTCTTTGGGAAGTAATCAAACCCGAAACTAAGAAACGCCTCCTTAGCAACTGTGGTGATGGACAATTCTGGATGTGCTTCAGTGATGTCAAAAGGTTAGCATATTTAAACTACAATGACCAATATTGAAATGGTTCTTCGGACGGTTGAACTCCTTCTTGTTATTTGTGTTGTAAACATGATGTTTCGGCCGAGAAAATATCTTTACAATGACCAAATAGAATTATTTTGTAAAAATTACATTGTTTCAAAGTGCATCCATAAAATAGCATGTAAGAAATCATTGATAATAAAGTGATTGCATTCAAACTGACAGAAAGACTACTTCAAGTGAACTAGTTTATCCCATATGTATTTTTTTAGTGCCCTTACACTGGCTATGGCCTCAGCCGTCCCTGCTTGGGCATCACATATCAGAAGTTTTCTCCACGCTACTCTGTCTCTGCTCGACTTTGAAATTATTTGAGGTTTTGCAATATGTAACAATTGACTTGCTAGTTCCCTTCTGTGGATAACTGGTCGCTCTTTGATATGTTTTCATGGTTAATGTCACATGATCATATGTATACCCAAATCACGTGACCTGATTATGTACTCTGCCCTCATTGGACCATGTGTAACATTGAAGTTTTTGTTCCTTGACAATTATTTTAGAAACTTCTACAATATGCAAGTCTGTAAAGTGCGTTCTGACTGGCGAGAGATGAGAGTTCGAGGAGAATATTTACCTCATGCTGGTGTACCACTTAAAGTCAACATTCTCACAGTCCCCACAACAGCAGAGTTTGATATTTCAGTATTCCAAGACAGTAACAGGTGAGTTATTATTCTTTGATTATTTCTTTTCTTAAAACCTTAGGATTGTGAGATAAAGATTAGAAATTGAATAAAAATTACCTTTTTCCCCATGCTGAAACTAAAAGGACACTTATCTACCATTAAGGATTTATCTAACATTATTACAATTTAGGAATAGAACATAAAGTAAGTAATGTATACACTTGATGAAAAAATAATTTTTATACACTTGATGAAAGAATAATCAATTAAATTATGGTTTAGGTTAGGGTTATTCATTCAAAAGAATTATTGATTTAAATTTGTTCCAATAATTTCAAAATTCTTTTGTTCCAATAAATTATTTTAAATTCTTGTTTAAATTTTGTTTGTTCCAATAAAATAAATTACCAACAGAGGTAATCTTCAAGTTTATTATAATTTGTATTACCTCTCTTGACAGTTGATGAATATAAAAGCCAAATATGTTAATTTGTATGATTGTCTGTCTGGTCAGACTCATGTTATAACCTAAAGGTTATAATGGATAGGTCCATGTGAAATACATTAACAGAGCTAATAAAATAATAAAAGGGTTGTAAAATGATATATTCTGTTGCCATAGCAATGAAGAATACGCTACAGGTTTAATAGACAATTGTGTCACAGAAACGCTGCAAAGAGACTGTCATTCACCTGTCTCTCTTTCTTAACTTTTTTTCGATGTAGCCAATTTTGTGAAAACATCATCGCCGGTGAGGAAGGGGAAGCAGAGTTGCTAGATAGTTGGAGACGTTTTCTTGCCAAAAACTTACAAAAATGGTCAAATGCAAAAATAGTAATAATGTTTGTTTATAAGACATTGCAATAGTCTCAGCAAACATCGAAAGAAACAGAATTTATTAAAAATACTACAGCAACAAAGTCAAAACGAAACCAAAAAGTTCATGGCCAAATGCTTTTCAAAAAAGGCCAGATTTGTCAAATTTGGAGCACCATTTTTGGGCTGTGCTTAGGGCATCAAGTGGCTTTAATCTGGCCCTGTGTAGAAGCAAATAGAAGTAGATTAAATATCAGAAAATTCTTTTTTAGCAATAGAGTAGGACTATGGAATAGATACCTGACTATGAAGTGCTATCAACAGATGTAAATGATTTTAACCCATAAGAACTGAGACCCATTTCTAATTGAGGAAACATTATATGGGATTATAGATAGGCAAATTGACACAGTCACATGACTGCACCAGGTTACTCAGTAGATGTCACTTAGTACAATTCATGAGTTAAAATCAAGGATAAAATATAATATTATATAAGAGACTGCAGATCAATTAAATTGTATGTGACACCGGTGTCACAGTGGGTTCTTATGGGTTGAAAAGAATTTATTACACCACTGCAAATGTTCAAGGCCATAGATACTGTGTAAATATGAATGTTATGACGTGTTCTTGTATAAAAAATTGGTATACTTTTGTTTCACACTAAAATAAATGTTCTAAATTACTTGCAACTTGATAATCAGAATGTCGAGTGTTTTGATTTTACCTGAATTGTCTTTGATTACAGAAGTTGCATTAAAGAAGGGAAACCATGGCTTCCAGTTGACGTCTTATTAATTGTGTTCAAGTACAATAAATATGGACGAAGTATTTTTGGTGATTTGGTTGAGTGTAAACGGAAGATTGCAGGTGTTATAAGCATAAACCCAGTATTAGAAGCAGGAGAATATGTTATTGTATGCTTAGCTTTCAACCACTGGAAAGTTGGTAGGTAATATTTTCAATTAATTCATTTTGACGACACTTGAAATCTTTTGCCATGTTTTCAAGGATTCAAAATATGTTGAATGTATTCAATATAATATTACATAATTCTATTTTCATTCACAAAAGACAAATTCATAGGATGGTTTACAAATCCGTTTACTTGGATTTCAATAGATTACATATTTTTCATCAGTTAAAATTCATTTAAATGGTATGAAATTTTTCAGTCTGCAAATTTTAATGTAGAAAATAAACCAGTAGTAATTGAGTAAAAAAAACTTATCAGAATAAATGAGGTTACTATGTACAAAAGTAGACTGTATTTAAATGTATGCTCTCATGAGTGCTTTAGTATTACTTCTATACTGAAATATTTCCCCAGAATTTCCAGAGTATGTTTCTGATGTGCTACTTTTCTTCTATCTGCATACATATAAAGATAACACTGAAAGATGCTTGTAATGCAGTCAATATATTTGATTAAACCCGAATTTGGGTAGATTGTCCAATATTTCAATGTTTATTCACATCATCCTCAGAACATTATGTTCTGAGGATGATATGAATAAACACTGAAATATTAACAAAATATTGATAATGATTTCCTACAAATATGCTTTTTGAAGTTGTCTTCATCCTTTATGTATATTATGAATTTCCTCACTTTTCTAGCCACGTCCAAAATCACTCAGCAATTTGCATGTTTTGAGATTTTAAATTTATATTGTGGTAAAGCATGGTTCTGTTAAACAGCACAATTCAGATATATCTTAATTTGTAAATATATTATCTACATTTAAGCTTATTCTCCAATATCTTTTTAAAGATTTTCAACTTCAATAGTTGGATTGTTCTTTAGTAAAATTATAGATTATATACTGCTTAGTTGCATGGAACGGTTGCATGAAGCACATTCTTTTCTCAATCTTTCATTTCCACATTGTCTAATTACCTCT
>VCCN01000258.1:4298850-4315400 GCA_006491835.1 Architeuthis dux | reverse complement strand
AATGGCATCATCGGGGAGGAAGTGGAAAGAAATATATATGTTTTTGCTTTTTTTTATTTACATTCGTATATTTCTTTCCACTTCTTCCCTGATGATGTCTTTAGATAGACGAAATACATAGGATCGTTTAATAACATTTTGAGATTCATTGCCACATTGTCAATTATTATATATATTATATAATTTAATTCAATTCATGATATTTTGAAAATCCAGATTTTTGCTGCCTGAAATCTCATTATTAGCATCACCATTAGTGAGGAGGCAGTATTATAAGCGCTTGCAATTCCTGCTGGTAGATGGAATTGAAAGCCAAATGTCTCATAAGCTTTTATCATTTACGGGTTTATATATATTGTTCATTCTTATATATAAAATTGCAGCTGTCAATATACTTCCACAAACCTTTTAACAGAATTATACCTAAAATCTATTGTTACTGGCTGTTAACATGTCTGATATTGCAAATATGTCTTGTTTAAGAATGTTTACCTTATTCATAGTCTATTTGTGTTTATAAACAAAACAATATGTAAAAAAACACATTTACAAAATTTAATAAGATTGGGAAAAATCTTAAAGATTTCTCCAAAACAGATTTTTGTGCTTCCTTTGTGAATATATTTTACTATAATGTGGTCATTTAATCAAATACATCCTCCCCTCTCTTGTATATTATAGAACTGTTAGTTTTTGAAATTATTTTGATGCTTTTATTATAATTCCTCATTTGTTTTATATATAGTTATATACTAAACTTATATCAGTCTGGTACAAGACCACAGTTGTGGGCACCCAGTGAGGAAACTCACTACAATACCAAATTAGACTGAGTTTGTTAACCATCACACATGGTAGCCACCATATGTTTTATTTTGTTTTATTTTTTACTCAATAAAACTACTAGCAGTTGTCTGAATTTCTTGAATGAAACAATTTCATTGATAATTTTTTGTTTTTCTTTCATTTTCTTTTTGTTCCCTTTTATCACAATGCTGACATAAAAAACAACAAAAATAAGATGAAAGGAAAACTAGTAAAAAAATTAATAAAAACTACTATCATTTATGTCAAATTTTGATTAAGCTACATTCACAATATAATAATAATACATGGTAAAAATTACCTTGTTACTCTTCATGTTGCAATTTCAAATTTTATGAATGTTTTTAGAAAGTTTTTACTGTAATGTTATAGAGCGTCTCTGGCAATCATTGTTGAATCTCAAAATGAAAGAAATATGTTTGCAGAAGATGGAGTAAAAGATAAGGAAATGTTTCAAAATGAAACAGTAGAAATTGTGAATCTGTGAAGTTTGTCTTTTATGAATATTTGAATGAAAAAAATGGTGGAAATTTGATACAAATCTTACAAAGGGTGTCTCAAAAGTCACTATACACTTATTTGTTTAATTCTTTTCAAAACAAACAGATGAAAACTTTTGAAAATTGGTACATAAACTAGAATGTTTGAGACTTTTTCCAAGTTCAAATAAGAATTACTTCACTGGTAGACTTCTAGATGTGAGTCAACTTCTTCATAGCATTTCAGCCGAGCCAGCGATTGACAGAGGCATTCTCAACATTAGCGAGCATTTTGAGTGGAATATTGGCAGTCTGGAGTTCATAAAGGTCTCTTGATGTAGCCCCCTCAAAAAGAAATCTCTAACCCTTGCCAGTCTGTGATTTTTCACCTCATTTCTAACGTTAGTGTCATCCCCATAATAATTGGGATAAATGTAGTGTTTAAGTGTCAAAAGATTTCTCAGACATTGAACAATTGATTGAGACTGGACAGAAATCTGAAAAGAAAAATGAAAAAGAAAATGTATAGTCACTTTTCAGTCACTGTGTATATCTTTAATTTATTCTTGTTATTGGATGAAGTTTTGTAACAATATTTTTATTAATTTTGACTAGTTTTTACCTTCATCTTAATTTTTACTTGCTTCTGGCAATGAGTCAAAGTTGTGATAAACACAACTTTGACTCATTGCCGTAGAATGATGGTCCGAGTCAAAGTTGTGATAAAAAGCAACTAAAAATTAAGATGGAGGTAAAAACTAGTCAAAATTAATAATAAAAATAATGTATATCTGTTTAATCAGATACTTATTTTAAGCTTGTGAATTATTATTTTTTTAAGTTTCTAGATTTTCACTTAAAAGTTTTTGTTCAGGAAAATCTTTAAACCATCTGTATTTTAAAAAATATTTTTATATTTGTAATTGTGTGAATTTTGTCCCATAATTTAACATTTTTTGCATTAAAATAATTTTTTAAAAATTTAATTTTCTGTTCAGTGTTTCATTTTGTTTTAAATACTTCTTTCATATTAAACTTGATGTCACCTGCACTTTTCTTACTACTTTTTGAAAATGTAATAAAAGAGTTGTTTTGTCTTGGGTTTTGTCTTGTCTTGGCCAATTAGCTATTTTAATTCTGTATCATAAAACAAAGAACCCCCTGTAAGAAAATGCTTTATTAGAAACTGTCAACAAAGTTTTTAAGTTGGTCTGGCTGGCTATGTATGTATATATCATGCATACAGGCCGTACCAGTGGAGCTAGAGGGCTGAAAACTTGAATATTTACTCCATATTATGTCAAGAAAAAACTTCTTTTTTTTTTTTAAATTCCTCCCTAAATACATAGTAGGGGGTTCTATTTGCAATGTAAGTTTATGCTAAATTGGTCCCTTAATTTGTGTCTGGTTGAGTTCACGCTTGTTTTTTGAAAATTCAGACTGTTTTAGTGATCACTGCCCAACAAAAGGCAAGAGAAGTAACTTTCATTCATCACCACTTTTTCTTTTTTTTTAATTGACCACCCCCAACATGGCATGCTGCCAAAAGACGATCATGTGAAGGTTTCTATTGAGTGACTAACCAGACCTGTGATTGTTTAATTTTCCAGGCTGTTCTACCCTTTCCAAAAGTGGGGAAACCTGTGATTGGGTTTGTAATAGTCTTGGTTTTAGTAATAACTATCATAAAAAAACGCCCTGTAAAAGCTGAACCTTTTTTTGAAAGTTCAATTTGGTTTGTCCTATGCAATTATTTAATCTTTGTTTTCGATAACAAGAAAATGAGTGAGGATTTTGGAAGAATTAGAGATAACATTTTCTTGGCACAATAATCCAAAATCTGACCTAAAATCAAAAATCAAAAACTAATTTGTACAAAACTTAACTTATGGGGAACACAGATGCACAATTCTGGGATACAAACTAAAATGTAGCAAGGCTCGAGAAACCCAGTCAGTGTCAATTTTCAGAGAGTCTTTTTTTTAATCTCTTAACAGCTTTACATTATACTTTTTTTTATTTAATCAATTGGAAACAAATAGTTTTATTACAGAAACAAATGTTGTCAAATGCTATCAAAAATTGTGTAATCAACATTGCAGGTTTTGAACAGTCTTCTTTTTCTTGTTTTTACAATGAGTTTTTTTTGTTATAAACAGTTCAGATACTTCACCTCTTTTTATCAATTTAAAAAAAAGTAAAAAACATCTCTACAGTTCCTTTTTGTTCTGTCATTTTTGTTTATTGAGGCATTGTCTTTTTTTTTTTTTTTCATTCCAACTCGATCTGACTCTCTGGATGTATTCTGTTATTAAAATCTTTAAAAATTTGATAAGGATAAAGTATTTTTCAAATTAATGATCATACCTAAATTTTATTTATTTATTTATTTTTGGTTACTAATTTTGAAAAAAAATATATTTCAAGTTTATATGATTATAAAAAAAATACTTTTTTCAGTTGTATAAATATTCGTGTCGGGATATATATATTTCTTTTTACAAACATTGGATTTTTAATTTAACAATTTTTTTCATTGTTCCCCAGATTAAAAACATTTTTAATGGAAAATATCTTAAATTTAAATTACAAAGTTTTTTTTCTTTTCTCAAAGTAGAAGTTGAATCATCAACATTTTCAATTTTATAATTTTCTAGCATGTTCTACTTATCTTCAAAGTTCTTGAATTCACTAAGACCATTTGTGACGAGAGAAAAAATGTAAATGAGTTTACATTTTTTCTCTCATCACAAATGGTTTTTCTCATTAGAACAACATTTAGTATTTATTGGGCTAATCCAACTTTGGCCCAATATAACTTTGGCCCAATATAACTTTGGCCCAATATTCATAGAAAACCCAGACTGAAATGTGTTTTTTCTCATTAAAAACATCTGCATTTTTATATCTACTTTTCTGTGGGATGAAAAGTGTTTTTATTTCTTAACTTTCTATATTTTTATAATTTTGAGAAGAGTCATTAACATTCAAAGAGTTTTTTGGACAATTGAACTCATTCTTTTTGTTATTTTTGTTGTTCCCACAATGTTTTTCAGCTCTGACACATATTACGGGCATTGCTGCTAACAAAGAAGAAGAAGAAACTTTCTGTTTGCTAATGTTTTTTACTTGGCTTTACCTTTACCTCCTCTCTTTACATATGAATGTGAAGGCCATAGAATGGATTGCCTGAAATGAAAATAAGAAAAAACTCTTTGAATTTCTTTTGTTTTACAGCCAATCCCTGTTCTGTGAGAAAAGCACTTCGTTGACTGCACTGAATAATGCAGACGGAGAGAGGAATTCTCATCTAGAGTAATATTTGGGGCTAGGTGGCTGACGGAAGGAGAATAAATGTAATCTTACCTTTGTAGGGTTGTTATTAACACAATAAAAGACATTGCAAATTACAGCAATGTCGTGTGTCTGTTGCTGTGAGTAGCTGCATGTAGAGTGTTGTGTTGCATGACTGTAGACCTTAAAAATAAAGGTGCATTTATACAAATTCAAAACATTAAACTCCTCTTATTTTCCTGCCAGACCACATGGTTCTGGTTTACAATGGAATGGCTTTCACCCCATTTTTGCCTGAAGGGGTGACATCATTTATTCTCCCGGCATCGGCCATCTTTTATTAGGTGAAATTATACTTTTTCTGATAGTTCTACATACTTTTTATATTTTTAATTAAAAAGCTTTTTTTATATTTATAAAAGTTCATTTTATGATTTTTTGTTTGTTTTACAGCCAATCCCTGTTTAAAAAAATTTACCTTCAAATATAAGTTATCCCAAAATAATTACATTTGCATACTTCATATATCATTTGATCAAAATTTATAAAGTGAAATGAGGATTACCATATATTTTTGAATATAAGTCGACTGTGAGTATAAGACATGGTCAATTTAGAGTAGAAAAGCCAAGTGAATTGGACGACTCGAATATAAGTCGAGGCCCAAAACCATAATCAAGGTATTTGATGAGTTTGCCTTAGCAAGAAAAAAACAAAACAAAAACAAACTCACAAGTTGGCTCCATATTTTTTATTGAACAGACGACTAAATATAAATAAATGATAACTTGTATGATAATGATAATCTTTATTTATTCAAAAAGTAGCAAAGAAAAATGACAAACCAATATAGAAGCAGTTCACTCCAATCCATTGAAGTCTTCTTCATCAGATTCAGCAAACTGCCGAGCCTGTTCTTCTGTCATGACATCGTCATGAGGGTCATTTTCTTATTGTGAGTCCTCTGTTTCTGACACTTGGTCAGAAGGTTCTGACCACAAGATGTCATCTTCTGTTCAATCCATGGTGTTGTCAATTCCGCTGTGCCGGACCATTATTATCGCTCACTCGGACATTCGTTCACTACAAAGTTTTGTCCTTTCTTGATGACTGACTTGACTATATGTCGAGGTGTTAATTTTAAGCTACTTTTAAGATAAAAAAGCCTTGACTTATATTAAAAAATATACAGTAACTTGAATGTTTGTTGTCTTTTTGCCAGTAACTAATGGTGCTAGCTCTTACATATGTGATATTGATATATTTGATTGCATACAGTATACTCTATCAATGAAATAACAGTAAAAAAATGTATCCCTGTCCAATATTATCAATCTAAACAAAAATATCTACCTACCTACTTATTTCAATTTTAATACCTATCTTGATCATCTCTATAACAAGAACTGTTTCAACTATGAATCTAATACTCTGATTAGTTTTATAATTTTCTTATTTAACCCGTTCATGTCCATCTTTATCTTGACTCATCTAGATTTGTTCATTTCTATCAACATATTCTTGATTATTAATGTATTTTTACTGAATGATCTGTCTCAGCCTGTTCATGTTTATCTGATTTTGTATTAAGATGTACCAGATATGAAATTGAATTTTTAGATGTTTTATTATATTTTAGATAATTATATTTTTATTTAAATAATCTAAGATCATTATGACAGATCAAACATTTTAGTATATTCATCATGAACCTTCTGATGAAAATTGGTAATTATATCTGAAAGAGACTAAGAATCAGTATTGATTAACTCTTAAAATGATGAAATTTACGAAGGGAAATAACTCCTTTGACCATTAGGTGATTTTTAAAAAAGAATTCTATTCAATTCACAGAAGTTCCATTATTTTTTATCTATTCATTGAAGAGTTCCACTGTCAATACAAGCAGTTACAAGTGGTCCATGAATTTAAGAGATAAATAAGACACCATTATTATTTATGAGCTTTTTCAGACTTTAACTTTAGTTTTATGTTAATTTGATAAATTCTCTTTATTATCAAGTGATGTTAAATTATTTATAGTTAATGAAATGACAATATTTTTGAAATATTTCCTCTCCAGAAAAAATTGAAAATGAAGACTAATCAGTTTATATTTGGTGTCCATGTTAAAATCCCCATTTTATTTAACAAACCTCTCATACCCATTCTCTCAAATATTGGACTATGATTAATGGTGAAAAACCAATTGTCTAAATTATTCTGGGTGCAAGTGGATATGGTTTCTTGAAAAACATTTGCAAGTGATTGTTTTCTCTCATACATTTGTCCTTGTGTCTAAAACAAATTGCAGCCTTCCTCATCATTTGTAATTGTTAACTAGTTACATATTATTCGAAGACCCATGTCGTCAAAAATGACAACAAAATATTAATTTCATAATTGCTAAGTCCTTACTATTCCAACTGTAAAAATTAAATGAATTAGACAAAAACATTTTGGTAGTCAATGAACAAAACATTTATATCAGAATACTGATATTCATACTCATCACTTCTTTTCCCTTTCCTTTGGAGGGTTACAGACAAAAATAAATATACAAATACACATGACGTATTACTAAATTTAAGATTATCAATTGAAATGCTGAGATTTTCTAAAAAAGTTAAGCTGCTTAGAGGAAAGGACTTTTTTAGAATTTATATCGCATTGGTGGTGCTAGACTTTGTGAAAACAATAATAATTTGCATTATAAGATTGGTAGTAGAAAATGTTTTAGTCAACCCAATGTCTTTTGAAGAAAATCATACTTTGGTAGATTCCTGTTTTTTTTTTGTCTATGAGCTTCAGGGAATCAGCTGAAGTTATATTTGCTGTATAAAGACTAAATATATTAGGTGTGTACAAAAGAATACAGAAAAAGAAATAGTTTTCAACTGCATATTCAGTCTCTATTTTTCAAAAAAGAGGGCTGGAAATCTTTGCACCACCTTTTTATATAATCAGAAGTAAATGATTGTTTTCCATTTACCAATTACTACTAACACAGAGAAAAGCCAACTGCATGTGTTATCACAACTAAAAAATTGTTTCCATGTTTAGGGATGCATTTTTATAGAAGAACTGATTTATTTTACTTATGATTTTTTTCATGATTTTATGGTTCAAATCTTACTGGTACTACTTTTTTTTCACTGGCTAACATTCATTAACATTAATACTGAAATTGCTTTATTTAGGAAATTAGGGCAGTTCCCATTCAAAAGGTGCATGTTTGGAAGGGGCTGGACTTTCTGGTGTGAGGAGCAGCCTGCCATAATTGTCATATGAAATAATTTTCCATTTGTCGTATGAAACTATGGCTTCCAAGTATCTTGGTTACTTTTCTTAAGTGTTGCCAATTTAGATATTTTATATCAAATTTAGATAATTCTAAAGAGCAGAAGTCAATGGATATAATTTATAGAAACCGAAGAAAGACCTACAATCTTTAATTTTTTATTTAATTTTATTAATGGACAGTTGTTGAGTAATTGCGGTGCATACACACAGATTTCTTCAATTTGAAACTATCAACTAAAACTGTCAACAAAGGTTTCTTCAATTTTTAAGTTGGTCTGGCTGGATATGTATCTATAATGTGTATAGGTTGCTAGAGGACTGAAAATTTAAACATTTACTGCTTATTAGGCAAAAACATGTTTTTGTTTTTTTTTTTGTTTTTTTTTTGGAAAATTCCTCCCTAAATAGGTTGGGGGGGGGGGTTCAATTTGCAATGCAAGTTTATCTTAAATTGATCCCTTAGTTTTTGTCCGGCAACATTTCACACTTGTTTTTTTATATAAAAGGCGAGAGAAGTAACTTATTCATTGATTACCACTTTTTCCAAATTTTTAATTGATCACTCCCAACAGCTAACTGCAATCTAACTGAAAAAAGTCTGCTGTTGTAGTTAGATGTAATAAACTGTGAAACCAGTCCCCCAAAAATTAAAATATCCATACACACTTGTTTCTTATAGATTTGGTATTATATTGATTTCAGTAATGTTACCTGAAGGAGTAATTAAGCAAAGTAGGTGGACAGTCTGAAAAACTCATAGATATGTAAGATGTTGTTTTATTGAGTTTTTTTTATTATGTCTTTTGACTTATCGAATATGTTATTCTGACAAATGATCTTTAGAATTCATGAAAACATTTCTTTTACATTTTCTTACAAAATATGAAAATTTACTTTTCTGTTTATATATTTATAAATACTATCATTTTAAATTATGTCAATAATTACAAATTGTATGAATTATGAATAAAGTTTTTGAATCTTATTTAAAGATTTTCAAATAAGGAAATTCTCTTGAAACAGCCTGTCATCCATGTTGTTTGTTTACAGAAAAAGAAATCCTGGAAATATTCTTTGTTGATGAAACTGAATGGAAACTGTTGAATGTTTGCTTGTGAAATACAATTCTTAAAATTTTACTTTTCTTTGTTGTTATTTTTTCTAACATATAATGAAGTTATTATTTTACTAGTCAATACCTGTATATTACTATTACTAATCAATACCTATATATTTGTATTTCTATGAAAGGATTTTTTAAGAAAATAATAGTGCATTTGTTTCAGTTGAAGAGTCCATAGTTTCAAATGGTGGGTGGGGGTAGTTTTATCAGCAAAACTTTTACCCCTGTGTGGAAGAATCCAATGTTACAGACAGAAAAACAAAAAGGTTGCACAGCTCATTATTTAAGTATATATTAATTTAGCATGAGTTGGTATCAGACCATCTATACTGGGAGATCCGATGAGGATCGACCCCACTAACAATGGCCAGCAAGATTAACTTGCTGATCATTGCTATATGACATGTGTCCTGATCCATTTTGGCAAAGAGGGCTGTGAGTTCGAGTCTCACTGCGAGCTTATTCTTTATTTCCAATCTGTGCTATTTACTCAGGCTATTATTCTAGTAAGTAAAGTTGCAATAAAAAGCAACTGAAAAATTTAAGATGAAGGTAAATAGTAATAAAAAAACAAACTATGAAAATTGTTTTTAATTTCAGTGTTCTGGACGTTATAAATGTTAAAATCAATGTTTTTATGAACGTAGTTCCGTCTTGTGTACGTCTTCTGATGCACATGTTATGGCTGTTTAGGCCATTTTCAACATCTTAACTATTCTGTTTTTTGCAACTATATTTTTTTTTTTTTTTTTTTTTTTTTTAGTAGTAAAAAATTAATAATAATAAAATTAAGTTTTTTATTATTAATTCTTGACTAGTTTTACATTCATCTTAATTTTTATCACAACTTTAACTCAGACCATCATGCCCGGCATTAACCATTTGGCAGTGGGTTTTTTTCTGTCTGAACTTTTTAAATGAGAGATCGTCAATTTGTATAGATTTTTTCGGACTGTTCTTTTGACCATTTTCTATGAACATAAAAAAAAAAGGGGCCGCCCTTACCATTCCAAGAGGGTGACACGTGAGGTCAGCAATTTCTTCATGGGTCTGAATAACCCCTTTGAAAAATGCTCCTACAAAACCAATAATAGACATCAACATGATTATAACACCCAAAATGGACAGCAACATGATTATGACCAGGGAATTCTCCCACTCGAAAATCGACAGTGGAATGAGGACATTCTGCCCCAACACTTCAAAGGGGGCCCCTCGTTCCATCATTCCAATCCCTACCCATTTCCCACCTGAAGAAGGCCATAGATGAACCAAGACGAGGCCAACAGTCTGAAAAAATCTGTACTTATATAAGATTGATTTTTTTTTTTTTTTTTTTTTTCAATATTTCTAATCTTTTTTCCTTCCATCAAATCATCATGACTAAAAGTCTCTTGGTAAAAGACTGTATTTTCTAGGTGAGATGTAATAATTTGCAAATGTTGGTCCAAGAGGAGAGCCCATAGTGATGCCATCAGTCTGTGAATAAATGTTGCCATTGTGATCAAAAGGAACTTTAGTAATGCAGGCTAGCAGAAGCTTACAGAAAATAGTAGGGAGGAAGAGTGTTTGTACACATTGCAAATTGATGTTTATAGCATCATTTACACAGGAACATTAGTGAACAAATTTCCAGCATCTACCAAAGCTAAGATACCATTATACGGTTCTACAGAGTGGAGTATATGCTGTAGTTGGTATATATGGCATTATGATATAGTTCAATAATTTTGATAATTGATTCATTGGGGTTGGAATTTGAGAAATAATATAATTAATCTTAACATCTATATTTGAAATCTCTTTTAGAACTAGAAAGTATTCAGTGAGTGCATACCACTGCCTACGCCATTGTTAGGGGAAGTAATTGTGCATGGATCCACCCCAAAATTTAATCAATTCTTCCATGGCCCATTGCACACCCTTAAACAAAATGTCATTGAAAATCTTTTGGAGATATCATGTGGACAGGCGGGCGATATTATGTGGTGTGGACATATAACTACGACGTAGGAGAGATAATTGTGCATGGATCCGGCCTGAAATGTAATCACCTTTTCCATATCTTATTGTCCACCCTTCCACAGGATTCCATTGAAATTCATTGAGAACTTTTGGAGATATCGTGTGGACAGTCATGAGCGTATACATAAATGGATGGGAAAAAAACGGAAAATATTTCCCAATCGAAAAAGAATTCCTGGATCCTTCCCAGAATTTAACAAACTCTTCCTTACCCCATTGCCCACCCTTCCACAAAATCTGATTGAAATTCATTGTGTACTTTTGGAGATATCTAGTGGACAGAAAGACGCGACCGAATACATACCTTTCCAACTTTGTTGGCAGAGGTAATAATCGAAAGGGGAAATAACTCTTTAAAAAACATTCTTTATAAAGAAATCAATGAACAAAACCAAGGACGGCTACTCTAATTATACTTTTGGTTTCGCACGGTGTTGTGTTAACATAGGCTAAATTAAAAATCTGTGCACATCAAATATATTCAAGTAAGTAAAAACAGTCCACTATATGTTTAACTGCTAATGTTAGTTTTTTGCTTGTTCTCTTTTGACCAGGTAAGATTTTTTTTTAAAAATTGGTAATAATCCGTTTTTGGCTGAAGTGTTTTAATATAAACACTCACTGGAATTATAGATTATTCCAATATTCCATGATGGTAAATGGAGCAAAACCTGTTTTGCTGCTTATAGCAAATAAAATAAAATAACAAAATTGAAAAACATAAACTTATTTATGATTTCGTTTCGTCGGACGCAATTTTTGAAGACAACCTTCATAACCTTTATTTAAAAAAAAAAACAACGTTCTTTTCAATTACAATTCGTATCGTTCCAAAGGATTCTGGATATTTAAAAAAAACTGGGATTAATACTGTTGCATTGCGATGTATTTTTGTTATTTTTTCTTCAAGGACATGACAAAGGGCGATCTTGTTGTTTAGCGTCCCAAATGAATCCCTGTTTGTTCGTTGTGAAGGCGGTACGGCACTGGTCACGCTCAGTTTAAAACAAAGTAAGAAAAGAGAAAAGAAATAACTTTTCAGAATCATTTTTTCGATAGTATGAACATTTTTAAATTTTTTTTTTACTGTTATTTATCATACCAGATGTTGGTTTGGGACGGGGTGGTAAACTGGGTATCAAAGGGAGGTAACCGATTACGCTGGCTTATGTGGCTGCTGTTGCTACAAATGTATTACGGAACAAATGAAAGCAGAAAACTTGACCATTTAAAACTGTAGTTTATTACATTTAATTATAAAGGATATGGGTTAGGGTTGCAAGTAACAACAAACCTTTTTTTTTTTTTCATAATTATAAAATTAAAAAGAATATACACTAGCAACTTACAATACAAATCCATTGACAATTTTTCTCTCATCTGCTACAATCTTAGAACGTGCTCTTTTTGTAGCAATATGACCCCTATAGATAGATATATAGAATAAGTTTAAATGCGTGTATTCAAAATCATAAAAAGTATATAAAATGTGTTTGTTAGGCCAAGAATTAAGATGAGGATAACCCTCATCCTAATTCTAATTGACAATTATTTTGGTAAACAGTAAATTATTTTATTTGGCTGAAATTGAAAAGCAAGGAATGTTATTAAAATGAGTTTTGTTTTGTTAAAGTAACAAACAAACAAATTACAAACTGAATCCTGATTATGAAATGCTTGTACACAAATTTAGAATAACAAAAAGAATGTCACTGATCCGGCTAAAGAATTTACTGACGCAAACAAAAATATAATGTAATGTTTTAATGTCACGAAAAGATCACATGTTAAAAATGGGCATACGAAAAGGGGGAGGGAGAGAGACCAGGACTAGCTGTCCAAGGCTAGGACTTGTGTCTGCCCCCACTCTCCACAGGGGGCATGGTCAGTGTTTCTAGAGCTGCACAGCTTTTTGACATGAAGTGTAAAAATATATGAGATACATGCACCTTACAGAGTTTAAAAGAAAACCACAGTAGCAGCTGTACTTTGTCTGTTTGTTTGACAACTCAAAATTCAACGATATTCTGGATGAGAACATTAACCTACAAAGAGTGTTGACAGTAGCTTTTGTAGTAATCACACATCTTACAGTGCAGATTCCCAGAGCGTCACTATGAGTAAAGTCAAATAAAATGAACATAATATTTTAAATCGGACTTCGTTTTTCTCAATGAACCAGTGGACTTTCATGTCAGTTCCTTTCAGCAAAAGCCATGGCACACGAACGAAGAATGAACATCAAATGATATCTGACCAGTTCCAACTATACACACCAGTACAACACAAAAGTCGTTTGTGTATATAGGGTTTGATCAAACCCCATAACGTAACATTTTAATGCTGTACCTAAACATGGTGGGCCTGCTGCACCTACATCTACTGTCCCATTGCAAGTAACAAGAGATGTTTTAGCAGAACTGGAAATTACATTCAGCAGGGGGTTGAAACACTAACCCCAAACCTACCTACAAACCCTAACCCACCTACTAACCCTAACCCTAAACCTAGCTACTAACCCTTACACTAAAAACACTAACCTTCCTTTGTTCATTTGTGTTTATCAAGATTTTGAAAAAAACAACACAAGTAGACCTCTTAAAAACTGGAAAAAAACCCAACTGAAATGAAGAATCTTCTTATCTCTTTCTTTGACTTTAAATTCGCCATCATCATCAGCAGCAGCAGCAGCTTAAATGGTGGACATTTGGAAACGGGAAAGGTAACAATAGCCGGAAAGATTACTATTTTTGCTAAACCAGACAACAATTTTGATTGACTTAAATCAAATGATTAAGTAGCAGCAGCAGCCAGTGTATTCGGTTACCTCCCTTTGATATCCAGTTTACGAACCAGAAACAAACCTTTACCCAGGGGGCCTACTTAGCCCATGTTCAGCCCCACTAATTTCTGAAAAAAAATATATCAAAACTAAAAAAAATTTAATGTGCTCTTCTCTAAAATCAATACACCTATAAAATGAATGATGGATGGAGGGTTTACTTTTCCTTTGGGATTTATTTTTATTAGATTTAATATCTATTTTGTTGTAACTCACAGAGTGCCTTCACAACAATTTTGGACACTGAACTACGTGATTGCCAATACTATTGCATTGATTGAAAAGATTTTTTTTAAAGATTTTTTCAAGAACACAACAAATTTCAAATTAGGAAAATTTTAATTTGTTTTTGTACTTGTTTAATTTAAGGATGATAATTTTTATCCAATCTTAAACTTTGTTTTACCTTATCAACATTGGAGTATTTTGATGATGATACCTCTCAGAACATTACGAAAAATTCATACAAAACTTAATTTTATGTATGCAATGTTGCCAATACTACATAAATGAGATAAAATTTAGAACCAATTAGGGATTAGGCACCGTATTTGTTTATGTTTGTAAGATTGGTGACATCTGAGCTGACGTCATCCAGTGAAAGACAAAATGCATTCTTTTTCAATTCGATCAATTTTGGGGTGCCTAATCCCTAATTGATCCATAAATTATTTAGAACTTCTAAGCAATGAACATTTTACTTTCTGTGTCATGAACTTAGAGCGATAAACTTACAGATTGACCGTATCCAAACTATTACTACTATACAAAGGAATTACAATGAAATTAAACTCGATTTACACAGTCCAAGATAAGATGTGAATCTCTAGCTGTTCTGGCTTAAAGACTGAATTATCTCCCCTAAAACGTCCAAGGTGCACAATTTTAACTGGAAAATTTGTCATCATTTTTACTTCATTAATCTAAATTCAAAAGTTAGTAGTAATGAAAGACTGCTCCAAGTTTAAGAAGTTATTATCTGTATTATAGAGTTTTTAGAAATTTATATCACTTTGATATTAAAATGTTGCAAGTATGAAGCCACCTATTTTTTTTCTTCATCCAAAAGCTTGGATATGTCTGCATTTATTCCTTTCTTTGCCTCTGAACTATATACCAGTGAGAAGTTGATAATTTGAAGAGAAGCTTCCAACACAGCAAGAATTTCTACTTCAATGAAGTCTAATAAGAAAGTACAACAATACCATGAATAGTGCGGTTTTGATTAGTGTGTGTTTTGATGCAGTTAAGGCATTGCTGTACAAATTAATGTAACTAAGTATAAGCTGAAAAGAAAAACACATTTAATTATAAGACCTTGAACAGTACAGAAAACTTTGGAACAAATCAACTGCACTAATCAAGGTATACCTGTATTTTATTTAACATTTGAGAACTAGTAGTATTAAGAAGTGGCAGGGATAATTTTTGCATTGAAATATTTCATTAATATGTGGCAGAGATAGTTTTTGCATGACATGTAAATGTACCTCTTCCTGACATTAAAGTGATTTAGTTTCCTATAATCAACATTATCTCCCCATGAAAGCTTTGTACTACATGGAATCATAATCCTTAATATAATTTGTGTCAGCTGTCAGTCTGTCTGTGACAACAAACAGAAAGAGAGGAAGGGAGTAGAGCGAACACATGAACACAAATTTGGCTGTTCTTGTGTGTGTGTGTGTGTGTGTGTGTGTTCGTTCCATGTGCTGCTGATAATATAACTATAACAACTACTATTACTGCTGCTACTGTTGCTGATATATCAATTTCATTTTTTTACCTAAAATGAATACAAGAATTTTAGTTAGCAATATCTTGCATTAACCTTCAAATTACTGTGTAAACATACTGGCACAGAACACAGGTGTGGGCATACTGTTAGCAAAGCAATGGATACTTATTAGTAGACACAACATGATTTATACTGAAAATTGAATTATAACCATGAGAATATTTGGGTTGTTGATGAACACAATTTACTGACTATGATCTGATAAAACGATTTAATGCATATTTTTCATTTAACAGGAAATGATATGAAAAGGTTTTTTTCCAATGGTGAAATTAAAGAATTATTTGTTGCTATCTTTTTATTTTGCAGAATGTCCATCTGCCTGACTTACCAAAAAGTTATGTCTCAATACAAAATGATGAAGAGTTTCCACCTGATAGGAAATATTATACCAAAGAAATATCTTTCTTCACTTAACTTAAACATAGAGGCAGAAGAGTTTCGAAAAAACAGTGGAAAGGTAATTGACTGCATTTGATCTGATATTTAAATTATTTTTCTTTCCTCAGATGTTGTAACGTAGAGGCCATTTTAACTTTAGTTAATATTTCCAAACCAAATTTTTACAATTTAATGATTATATTTACTTAAATTAAAATATACATTGAAAATGTCATTTATATTAAAAAATTTTAAAAATTGTACCAGACCTATGGTTTTACTTTTCAGTTGATATTAGATACTGTCAACATAGGTTACTTCAGTTTTTAAGTGATTCTGGCTATGTATTTATGTGTCATGTGCACAGGCTGCACCAATGGAGTTAGAGGGCTGAAAATTTAAACATTTACTTCTTATGTCTAGTTAAAAAGTTTTTTGTTTTTTTAAAAAAATCCCCCATACGTTTATTTTTTTTTTTTT
>VCCN01000258.1:4277751-4292214 GCA_006491835.1 Architeuthis dux | reverse complement strand
TCTATATACGAATTAGTATTGTCTTTATGTGTGTAATTATTTTTTCAATTGCCTCGACTGAGTTCAGCCAAACATATATAATATTTCTCTGCTTGTTCCTATATGTGTTTGTATGTTACGCTTTCAGTAATAACATGAGGAAATGGTTAAACTCTTTATAAGGCAGCCCTAAAACTATTTTAGATATCAAAACAACCTTTATATATGTTAAACTAGACCTAATTACAAGATATTTTGAGTTGCAAGTTTTCTGAAATGTTCTACTAGAAATAATAAAATCCTGCTATGTTTGGTTTAGAATAAAATTAAATTTTTATAAAGTAGTGATAAGGGTGTACTTATTTATGGGCGATACTGTATAATACAAAAGTTTCATCTCCATCATCTCCAGTCAAAGTAGGAATGGAGTTTGACCCTGCAGCAACCACGTTTGTTATAATCTACAGTTATCTGATTTGAAGAGATTCATTCATGTTCTACTTTTTCTATTTTCTAGGGAGATGGTACAGCATTTACCTTCCAAGATAATCCTGATGTTTTCACTCTGTCTATGCACTGTCAAAAAAACTTTCCTCTCACAAAACAAAAAAGTGATTTGGACATTAAACTTGAAAATTTCCTTGAGGTAAGCCGACTTTTCCTCACTTACACCTAAACTTTAAAGTTTTTCAGCTTTTTTTAACTAACACAATAATTTCATTTTTTGTATTTATGTACATCTAATATATTTATATATGGTAGAGGTAATTTGACAATGTGGAAATGAAAGATTAAGAAAAGCGTGTTATGTCTCAAACATAGTTATTATCATGAAGATAAGTCTTTATGCATTTTGCCGTTGCAAGCGGCTTCATCAGAAGAGGCTTTGAACATTGCTGAAAGGTACAGGTACAGCCTTCCATGTTGGGATAGGCGTATGAAATGAGAAATGGTTGTTGGTTTTGTTTCTGGTGAAAGAGAGAGGAGGAGGGCAAGTGACCTAGTTATTGGCCGAAGGGTCAGTGTAGGGTTTTCTTGAGCTGGTGGGGTAGAGGTGTTTAGATTAGGTGGTTCTGTGTATCAGCTATTACTCTCACCGGAAACAAAACCAACAACCATTTCTCACTTCATTTGGCTATCCCAACATCATGGAAAGATGTACCTGCACTTTTCTGCAATGTTCAAACCTGCAATGGTGAAATACATAAAGGCTTATCTTCATGATAATAAATATGTTTGAAACGTAACACGCTTTTCGCAATCTTTCATTTCCACATTGTCAAATTACCTCAACAATTCTGTCGGATTACCATACATCCACATAATAAACATATTTATATATATATACAAATATATATTTAATTTTTGTATGTATGTTTATCTCTTCCAATGAAGTTGGAGCGGTATATGTATTCAGTCGTATCAGTCTTTCCATCCGTCTGTCCACACACATTTGGTCGCATCTTTCCATCTACACAATATCTCCAAAAGTACTAATTTTGAGGAAGCGTGGGCATTGGGGTAAAGAAGAAGTGATTAAACTTTGGAGCGAATCTATGAACAATTAATTTCCCTCCGTCATAGTTATATGTCCACACCACATAATATCACCAAAAGTTCATGTCTGTCCCCACAATATCTCTAAAAACTCTCACTGAATTTCAATGAAACTTTGTGGAAGGGTGGGCAATGGGGCAAGGAAGAGGTGATCACATTTTGGGGCGGATCCAAGTACAATTACTTCCCCAGACAATGACATTGGCAGAGGTATATGCTTTCTAGTTTGTATGTGTTTTTTTCATATTTTGTATGTATATTTTGTATTTATGTTTTGTATGTATGCTTTTTTATGTAATTTGTTTCCTATTGTTCATCTCATCTCCTGTTCATTTAAAAGATTTTTTATTTGCTTTATAAGTGCTCCAGTTATGACGTAAATATTTTAGATTTTATAGACCCTGACAATTGAATCTATTTTTATTTACTGTGATTGATACACAGTATATGTAAAACTTCCCACACTAAAGAGTACATTGGCTCTGTCAACATTTGAAAAGCAAAAAGAGTTTAATGGATGTTAATGGAACTTGATCAATAGGTGGATAGTTGATTGGATCTGATTAGATTTGTAAATTATATCTCTCGCTGAAAGAAGAATCTGTTTTAAAGATGTTATTAAGAGAAGTTATTAGTCCAACAGGGGCGGATCCAGGATTTTGAACTTGGGGGTTCCAAATGGAAAAGGTTTTATACAAATAAATACTTTGAAAAAGAAAACAAAATTTAAACATCAAAAACAAATGTGTGATCTGCCATTTTTCACATACATTTGAGTCGCAGCTTTTTAGCACTAGAATTGACAAAAGTGTAAAGTAAAAATATTAAAGAAATTTAACACAGAACCAACAAATCAAAAATTTATAAAGAATAAGATGGAAGACATCTATTTGATGAAAAACAAAATAATAAATATTTGTTTTTATGGTTAATTTATGATTACTTGGGATTATTTAGTTTTTATTTATAACATTTCTTATCTAGATATTTAAAAACTTTTTAATTGTGCTCTGCCTGAGCAGGGAGCGTGTCCATACCCCCAGGTGCCTCCAGTCTGCACCTGTCCAAGTATATAATTGATTTGTAAATGGAAATGTTTTCTTTACTTATTTTGAATACAGCTGAACAATTATAGAATTAGTAATTAAAAACAACAAAGATCGGGACACATTTTTACCAGTAGCATAGGTTTCTTCAGTTTTTAAGTTGGTCTGACTGGCTATGTATGTGTTGCATACAGGCTTCACCAATGGAGCAAGAGGGCTGAAAATTTAAACATTTACTCCTTATTATGTCTAGAAAAAAATGTTTGTTTTTTGATAATTTCCCTCCTTAACAGGTTTTTAGTAGGGAGTTCAATTTGCAATGTAAGTTTAGGCTAAATTGATTCCTTAGTTTGTATCTGGCAGAATTCATGCTTGTTCAAAAAATAATTCAGACTTTTTTAGTGATCACTGCCCAGCAAAAGGCGAGAGAAATAACTTATTCATTGATCACCCCTTTTTCCAATTTTTAATTGATCACCCCCAACACAGCATGCTGTCAACAGACGTTAGTCATGTGAAGGTTTGTATTGAATGATTAACCAGACCTGTGTACTTTTATTTTATAATTTGTATATCTGCAACATTTTTATATTCCTAAACTTTTTATTTTTAAAGGATTTTGAATATTTAGCTATTCTTACGGAACACCTACCACACGTGCTGAACACATTTCGGCCGGATATTGTGCTGTATGACGCTGGAGTTGATCCCCATCTCAAAGATGAATTAGGGAAACTCAATCTGTCTGACCAAGGTAAATATTGCAATTTTTCTTGATATAAAACTAGCGAGAAAATCCTGGGGAAATTTCATGATGTATCTTTGCAATGTAGGAATGGAACAAAAATTTACATATCTTAGTAATGTTAAAATGAAAAGAAATCACTTTACACTAAACTATGAAAATGAAAAATATTGAAAAATATTTTCAATTTCAGTGTTCTAGATGCTATAAATATTAAAATTCTAAAACCTAAAAATTAAAAAAAAAAACATTAAAATTTTAAAAATTAACATTTTTATGAATGTAGTTCTGTCTTGAGTATTGGTGTATGTTTTCTGATGTAGATGTTACGGCAGTTTAGGCTGTTTTTAACATCTCCATCACATCAACATCACATTATTTATCATTAATATGTTATATTTATTATAATAGAATATTCCTCTTCTGCTAATTTACTGTTCTCTACTTGATTCTGTTAATTTTTACATGGAGGTAGAAAATTTGGGTAAATATATTCCAATGTTTTCAACCTTTGGCCCTTATTGGCATTGAATAGCATAGATAGTTTTTCCATTAAAACGAAGGAGAGAACACAATGGAATAGGGGAGTAGGTGAGACTTGTTTACTTTAATATATTCTATGGGGAACATACTGAATGTATTATACATTGAGTAGGTGAATAGATGTCACTAATGGATCTGTGAGTTGTAAGGTAATTTGTGAAAGTAGATTTGTTTTGGTGAGATCTGTATGCCTTAACGTTATGTCTATGCAAAAGTTTCCAGCATTTTTATTCATGCAAATTCAAAGCATCATTATTCAGTTAAATTGTGTATTCCATCATATTAAGTTGATGCAAATATTTCTAGCATTTTTGACAAAATCTTTTATCATATAAATTCAAAGCATTATTATTCAGTCATCAAAGTATTTTCCCTGGCTTTCTATGACCCTCCGCCACCTTTCAGGTAAATTGTGTATTCCATCATAAAAGAACATTTCCAGTTTTGATTCAATAAATTCTTCAATATCATAAACTTGTTGAAACTGCTAATCTGACAAGGGATGTTGCATGGAGCAAGACAAATGATAATCTTCAAATACATTTACTATTATTGAATGTAATATTGCTTTTTATTTCAGGCCTCTATGACCGCGACTATTATGTTTTGAAATTGTTAGCCTCACAGGGTATTCCATGTGCCACAGTAGTCGGAGGTGGTTATTCCACGGATAGGGAACAGCTTTATATTCGGCACACCATTATACACAGAGCTGCTACAAAGGTAATCATATGTCTTACTATTATTTCAATTAGCAAATCATGAAGCCTTTTCTTCTCAACAAAAACTTGCATAATTTCATTGTTTTTAGTACCTGTTAATACATTCTATTCTGTTGTTTTGTCTGATTGTCACTTCCACTTCCACCCAGGTGTTGGCCTGGAAATGCCCTCCCGTACCAGTATATCATAACACTATTCTGTTGATTTGTCAGGTGTGCAACTCTGCCCTCCAGTTTTTCCAGAAAAGTGTTTTTAGATGCTTAACAAATTACCAAATGCAGAAAACTGACTTTCTTATTGTGGAACTGGTTTCAACTGATTTTTATGTTTTGCATTGATGTGAATTTTGATGGAAATTATTTTTTTTAAATTCAGCCTCCATTTAACAATTACTCTAACATGACATCAGAAAAAAATAGTTTTTACAGTTTTTATGTAAATATTTGCCTTGTTTAATGATTTGTTGTGCAAATATTTTTCTGCTTGTTCTAAGTCCAAGTCTGGTGTTGACTTTGTTTTTCTACCATAACTACAACAACAAGAACGATCCTCACCAAATTTACCTACATTTTACCCTGTACAGTCAGGCTTGTTTAATTCTATTTTCATTGATATTGGTAGACGTTTTTTTTACATGCCAATATCTGGAAAATAACTAGAAAATATGTGTATATTAGTTATGATATTGTTAGCTTCAAAATCACTTAGGGCCCCGTGGCCACCACAGGGCCCCCAAGAAGGTGGGGGAGGGGGGTAAATTCAGCTTTGGGGCCTATAAAGGCGGTTGGGCACCCCCAAATCAAATTCTGCTTCGGGCCCCATGAAGGCTCAATATCAAAACCAAAATAAAAGAATTTAGATCTACTTGTAGTCTACATAAATAAACTAGTGAATAAATTATTTGGCTCTAAAATTCCATTCATTTACTTAATAATTATCACATTATAAGTGTTTTTTTCTCATCTATCAATCAATCTTGTGAACGAACCACAATGTCAATTTTCCATATTTTTGTAGAAAGGTTTTAGAATATTTTAGTAGTTCCATAGAAACATTACAGAGTAATAGGGAACATAATCTCTATTTTGATTTATATAGAAGATATAGATAACATCTTTCTGTTTTCACATGTTGTTTGGACTCTGTATTCTTTGTGTTGCTTATGATGTTACCAACCAACTCTTGGAATGATATATACGGCCAAATCGCATTGGATACACCGGTTCTCATACAATCACCGAAGTTAAGCAAGATAAAGCCTGGTCATTACCTAGTTGGGGGACCATCTGGGAATACCAGGTGCTGTATGCAGCAACAAGATTGTTCTGCAGCCATCTCAGCTGATGCTCTGCCACCGATTAACAGAACATCTTGCCAAGCTAGGACTGGACTGTGCCCCACCCGGTCCCTTTCTTCTTTCACAAACACACTGCTTCATGGTGTGATAATCTGAACAAATTCAGAACGTCCTATGCACTATGACACTCAAAAGCAAACAAAAAGGAAGCCCATAGGGAAGGCTGATGTCCAACAATCAACTTTAAATGACTGATGATGATTTATGCACATATAGATTCTAAATTAATTTTGATATTTCTATTTTTCAGATTTGGAATGAGAAATTCTTATGATGAAAATTGTGTCAATCATAAAAACAGCAAATGGATGTCACTGCAAGAATTATTTACAAACATTATAATAAAACCTACTGTGAAAGGCAATGAAGATAACTTTGCTGTCATCCTTCTGGAATTGTCTTGAAATTTGGAGACTTGCCTATGACTAGAAAAGAAAATGGCTGTGGAACTTTTATCTCAAAGATAAATGCCAATTATAAAATGTCAGCCTTAATTGCAAGTGTTTGAATTGGGATTGCGAATAGTGAACGAATATTTGTTACTATGCAAAGGCATAGCAGTCGTCCCCGTGTGAAGGAGCAAGAAATTTCCTTTGGTTTATAATACCTGTTAATTAATAATTATGCTCTCCCCTAGGATATAGTGCAACTGCCCCTGGGTGCTGTATTTGCCCCCACATGTTGTCTTTGCTCTTGGGCACTGAGAACCCTTGCTACACCACTGTTACTACATGAATTGGCTAAAATGAGGCTGTGAAATGACTTAATGGAGAGACAATAAGAAATATGGATAATGAAGGCTATTGGGAATCAAGCTACAATCTATATTATAATGTCCATCTGTCCGTCCGTCTTTCATACTTCTGTCTGTCACACTTTAAAAATAGAAGATTTCCGTTGAAAGGGGTGGGGTAGAGGAGAATTTCTAAGAATGGAATCGCAACACAAAGACCAAAAAGAGGACCGGGAGGAGGAGAGAGAGAAGCAGGTAGGGGTAGGCAAAAGGGTAGGGGTTGAAACCAAGATATTTGCTAAAGGAGAATGGCTGAACTTGGCTGTCGAGAAAAGAAAGTCGAGAAAGTAAAATGAGGTGGAATCGAACTTCCTTTCAAATGGCTGTGAGTGGAAGATTTGGTTAAAAGATGGATGGTTGCTTGAAGCAACTCCCATGAGTTTTTTCAAATACTATAATGCTTTAGATGTCCACCCCTAGGTATACCATTAGCAAAGCAATGAGTATTTACTAGTTATTTAATAATGAGTCACTCTGATTTTGTCTCATCAGTTTCTTAAGTGAGGGTTATTACTTCCCAAGAGTCTTGGAGTTGTTTTAGGTTGACTATTGTCTTATGGGTACTCTTGTAATAGTGGGGTCCAGGGCATAATATGTGTAAAAGACTAAAGATTATTCCCCTTGGATTATTGTATTAAAACAGGCTATTAAAGTAAATTATTAGATAACTTTGTATAAAATTGTGTATCAAATTATTGTTATTAAATTGTTTTCTATTATAATAAATTATTGTTTTTTGTAGTATTTTAATAAAATTATTGTGTTTCATGGGGATTTTTTTTTTTTGTGTATGTCCGGACTCCCGAATTAAAAAAAAATCTTGCAAGGGGAATAACTCTTTTCTTCATATAACACCCTGGACTCCACTATTACAAGAGTACCATCTTATGTATTCACTTGCATTGTACTTCTAGGTGTACTCTATTGTACTCTGTGTACTGTACCAATGAAATTTGGTTGGGATGTATTAATTTATCTGATTGTGTCAAATATATACAAGACAGAATAATGTATTAGAGATACACAGCCAATAAATATTATAGAGCATGGGTTTTGTTCTTAATGAAGATGAAAAAACCCCACTGTGTCATTTTCAGTTATTGATTGAATGTGGTTTTCTGTGGCTCACTTGAAAACCCCACTGGAAGAATTCTGCTTTTTGGGGAATATGTACCTTTACAAACTTGTCTTCAAAAAGACATACACTTATAGTTCTCGTCCAATAAAATCTGTGATCACACCTTGAAAACAGTAAGATCTATAACTCTATATATTTTGAAGGACAAAGTCTGGTGCGATTGTGAGATTCTGCTGAAAGCATAAAACAACTAAAAAGCACTCAGAGAGCACATACTTTTGCCAACGCCATACTCACTAAAAACTGAATGAAAATCAGTTCATATATAGCCACGATGCTGGGTGGGTAACTGTAAAATAATTCCTGGATTCGCTCCAAAAAAACAATTCTTTCCTAGCCTATGACCCAACCTTCCACAAAATGTCATTGAAATCCATTGAGAACCTTTGGAGATATTGTGAGGACAGACAAACAGACCCAAGTGAATACTTATATCTCTTACAACTTCATTAGCAGATGTAAATAAGATTGATAATAAAGTCTAATTCCATTTGCTCTCATTTCTCAGACTCAAAATCAAACATTTTTAAATGGGGACAATTTTTAGAAGATATAAACAACCAAAAGTATTTTAATTCTTGTAATATTAACTTTTTTTAAATGAAGCTTTGTCAACCATTATTCATTTTTTTACTAATACTACGTAAAAATAAAAATAATAACATCAGAAAATATGGTGCTGTATAATCAGAAGAATAAACCGTAAGTTTAAGGGTTAAATTTGATCTTCTGCCAGGCATATAGCTCTCGTAGCTCAAGTAGTAGAGCAGCTGGTATGGAAAACTAGGCTTTCCGAGTCAAAAGGGATGCGAGTTAGTCTTGCCTAGAGCTTATTCTTTATTTCCAATCTGCGTTGTTTAATCACTGCCATAGATTGATGGTCTGAGTAGTTGTGATTTCAGGTAACTAAAATGAAAGAAATATTAGTCAAAAATTGTAATTCTGTCTTGCTTCAAGACTTTCAGCTTTCTAAAATGATTACAAGTTACTAAGTCCCTTCAAGGAGACCATCATTGATGAGGGCAGTTGGAAAACAAAAAATGTTTTAATATCAGGAAAGAAAACAAAATCCAGTCTTGAAAAAACTCATCATCTTTGAATTCAGTGAGTCAAATAGAGGGCTGGCTTTTATGGGGCCCTAAGCAGAATTTGATTTGGGGATCCCACCATCTCTTGGGGGCCCACTGTTGGCCACAGGGCCCTAGGCATCTGATTAGTTCACGTATGCCTCAGGCCAGCTCTGGTTCCATTAATCATGAGACAAAATTTTGAACCAGTAGTGAGAATAGGAATCAAAATCACTTAGAGATTGGCAATGCACCTCAAAGTAATTAACCTATTAGCTGCAACAGCTAGCATAGAGTAATAATTTTCCATTGCAAGATAAAAGCCCTGACTCAAAGAACTGAGTTGTCAGCAATCACAATAAAACGGAAATTTTTATTGAGTCAGCCATAGAACTGCAATGACGGAACTTTCCGTCATCTACAGTTAATGATTTAATGAGATATACTTTGAAACCAGAAGTGAAAATTAGAATCAAAATGTTTTTCTTTCGTTACACACTGGATGATTGGCAATGCACCTCAAAGTAATTAACATATGATGTTCATGTAAAATCTACAGTACCCTCAGTGTATGATAATGTAAGTGTAAAAAAAATCATGCCCTTCTGGTGTGTTTGATAAAGGGAGTGACTGAGAATTCATTTCAAACTCACTTCTCAAGAGTTTTATTTCAGTCAAAGGAGACACAATCTGTCAAAAACCAGTACTTAATGAACAAAACATGATGGGTAAGTATGTCTGCCTTCGATCTTGTGAAACAGGGGGTGGCTGTAGGAGTTGGTGTGAGCGTCAGACTGATACTTCAAGAACAGTTACAGATGTGCAATTGTTCTATGAGTAGATACAAATTCACAAAATAGAAAGATATCGGTCACTTGTTTTAATCACGCCAGAACTTGAAGCCAATTTTTCTCAATCCTTAACTGTTTCTATCTCGGTCTGTCTATATCCATCTTGGTCTATCCGTACATATATCGGTCTATCCGTATCTCAATTTATCTGTATCTATCTCAATTTTTAACTTTATACCTATCTACCTTCGACTCTTTACAGCTATCTAAAAGTTAAGACATCCAACTGATTGTCTCTAATCCAGAGAATAAAGATCAGTGGAGAGAATTAAATATATATATTAATATAAAACCAATTAATCTCTGTGTAAACAGTTTTTATTTTTGAGTAGTTTTGTCTTTTTTTTTACAGTAAATCTTAAACGACTGTTGCTATTGACTAGCTGTTATTATGTTATGCTGTTAGGGAGGTACCTGATGACACAGGATCTCCAGGAGCAACAAATAGGAATGATGGTTCTAGAAAAGAATTAAAACAGGATCATTACAGCCATTAAGCAGATTAACGCATACAACTTCACATAAGTCAAAATAGAAAACATTGCTGCAACCATGGGCGCCTGCCAGGGGGGAATGTGACATCCCACCTGCCGTGGATCAGGTTTGAATGTTGGAGCCTTAGTCAATAAAGGATAATGGTGATGTACAATTATTTTATGTAACCCCAACTTAATGTAACCATATAAAAAGATGGTATTATTATTTGCTGGTAACAGGGTTACTGCTAAGATATATTCCAAATATATCCTTTTGCCCCCTGGCAGTGGTGTAGCAAGAGGGGAACAAAGGGGGGCAGTCGGCCCCAGTTGCAAATGTGAAAGGGCGCAAAAATTCCTGCCGATGTTGAATTCAACAGTGCGCACATACTTTTGTCACAGGAAAAAAACGGCATAACACAAGATTTTTGAAAAAAATCTTTTAAAAATTATTTTTTAAGCAAATATTTAATTTTTTGCTCAACCGCAAAGTCTACCATATATTCAAAAAAGAATCCCAGGAGAAAAGTCACAGGAAGAAAAGTCACAGAACCAAAGTCACAATGTAGCGTTAACCCGAGCTACTTAAAAAACATAATAGGAAGAAAAGTCACAACTAAATAATCAAAACATTTTAGGGGTGGGGGCGCCAAAATTATCTTTGCCCCTGTAGCCAGAATTATTTTTGCCCCCGGGCGCTGAGAACCCTTGCTACACCACTGCCCCCTGCAACAGCACAATACTAGCAATAGATATTTGTTAGCCCCACCTAAACAAGAGATCATATTCAAGCTATAAATACTAAATGATTTGAAGATATAGTTGATCTGGTTCTTTTATTTAATTCAAACAACAGGTATGTGGAAACGTGGTAACATATCTACATCTTGTCTATAACTTTAATTTATTATTTATTGTCTTTACATTGCGTAGGGCTAAGCCATCCCTGCTTGGGCATCACATATCTTGTCTACCATTGTTCTACATGCCGCTCTGTTGTTGGAGTTCTTCAAGGTCAATTTTAGGTCTTTTTGTGTATGTGTGATCTCTTGGTGTGGGATCAGATTTTTTGGTTGTGTCTAGATGTCAGAAATTGCTATTCAGATGATTTATAACAAAAAAGGTAATATTTTTATTTAATTTAAGTAGTAAAATAAGTAATATTTTTAATAAATTAAATAATATTTAATAAAATAAATGTTGAAGATTGAATTTACATTTAATATATTAATAATATGCATCAAATTTTGGATAAACATCTTAAAAAATATGGAAAACTGAAATCATTGAAACCTTTAAATCATCACCTTTTGAATGAGCAACCTGATTTAGTAATTTCGAAAGCAATATTATTTATGCTGGGTGTGGCAATGCCATCCCTGTTTGAGCATCACATATCTTGTCTATTGTTCTCCATGCCTCTCTGTCTCCATCTAGTTGTCAGAGTTCTTTAAGGTCATCCTCTTCAAGGTCAATTTTAGGTCTTTTTGTGTATGTGTGATCTTTTAGTGTTGGGTCGGGGTTGGTGAGTTTATCTAGGTCACTTTTTAATCTTACTGGCAGAGCTGTTCTTGGCCTTAACATTATAATTTTATAATTATAATTTTAAGAAGAGTCATGAACATTTCTATTTTTGTTCGGACAATCGAATCTCTTCTTCCCATCCTTGATGGCCAATTCATTCTTTGGCCAATCCATTCTTCAGCCCTCGTCAGGTGTATGACTCAAGAAAAGAGGAAAACATTTTCCCACTTTTCTAATTATATTTACAAACATACCTGGACGTATATTTATATGTGAGTATGCAAGCAGGTAGATAACTTTGTTTAACAAGCTGATTGTGTGATACTCTCACCATGGACAACCATTCCATGCCCTATAAGTACTGCAGTCTGTTCTTTTGGCTAATTATAAAATTTGCAATAGCTTATATATATATTAGAGTTGAAATGACAATTTCAGAAGGCCATATATGAACAAATGAGATTTTTATTTCAACAATTCGCACTTCAGCTTTTTGCTTTCATTTCCTATTTCACCTCACACACAGACACCAAAATCCCTGTTTTAAACCAAGATAGCATCTGACAAAGAGTGACTTTACAAAATAAGGTCTGTGCTGATTCTCCCCTGAACATATTAAATAGCCACCCAGCTTAAAAATCTCTCAACCCCACCTACCAACCAAACAAGAACTTCACATAAATAGAAACATATTTTGTTGTATTTCTCCATTATATGTTGAAGAAGCCGAAGTACAAAATGTTGAAATAAAAATATCTCATTTGTTCATATATGGCCTTCTGAAATTGTCATTTCAATTCTAATATTGTTGGATAAATCTTGATCTACATCAATAAACTGATTTTATATATATACGGGCTGCAAAGTTGTGTGCAAGGATAACTTACATTGGATATGTGATGATCTTTGATGACCTCAAAAGGTCAAATTAGGGTTAGGGCAATGTTTGCATTTTCAAATCTAAAGAACATAGCTGCTAGGGACTGCAAATATATGTACAAGGATAACTTGACTCCAGGAAAACATAGGATAGGTGGTGCTGACCTCTACATTTTTTAAAGCTGAAAATGTGTGTACAAAGGTAACTTGGCCCCAGGATGAACATAGGATTGGTCGAGCTGACCTCTGGTGACCTTTAAAAGTCAATTTGTGGTCAGGCAAACTTTTGGCCTTCACCTTATGGGCTTTAAATTTGTGTACATGGGTAACTTGAGCCATGAACTTTCGATCACTACTTTTAGAAGCTCTGTGTTAAAATGTAATACATAACCTTTCAGTATTGATTACTTCCCTTGGGCAACGCCGGGTACCCCAGCCAGTAATACAATACCGACGACGAATATCTGTTTCTAATTAGGTAACTTTATGTTTTATAGACTCCCAAACAGTTGCATCATACAGGCTGCACATTTGTGTATGAGGGTAACTTGACCCCAGGATGAACATAGGATATGTAGCGATGGCCTCTGGTGATCTCTAAAGGTCATTTTAGGGTCAGGTCAATTTTGGCGTTTTCAAATCTAAGGGAGACAAATAAAGTTTTGGCATTTTCAAATCTAAGGGATCCTATGTTGTTATATTTGAAATTGTGTGTGTGTGTGTGTGTGTGTGTGTGTGAGAGAGAGGGAGAGAGAGGGCGGGGAGATGAAGATGAGTACATATAGGGCGTAGGATAAACCACTTCCCTTAAAAAAGGAGGTAGTACAAAAAACCCTTGGTTAAATTAAAACATGTCAGTAATTCATTTTTTTTACCTGGCCTCATATTCTAATCGCACATTTTTTTAGGTATCCAAACAAATGTGATAATCGATCAGGATTTTGTCCTATGGCCTATCGAGGTTTTGTCCTGTTAGGGTTTTGTTCGGGCCCCACATATAAATATATGCATAAAAGGATCTTGTCAGTTCTGTTTCCGGATTCGAATTCTTTGCAGAGAGCCATTTTTACTTTCCTTGCGAGATATGGACATGGTCGTTGTTAGAGCATTCTAAATGGAAATAATTAGATAGAAGCCTTTCGTGTAGTGTGGTGGTTAGTATTGCAAACCAGTTACAGTAATTTTCTTCATACAGTAAGATGCATGTATATATCCTATCTATCTTCTTTTTCTTTTTTAAAAATCTATCTATAAATAGATGCACAAAGAATTATTGCATAAACTTATCAGGGAATTCGATCTTCACAGAATGCTCCGTAAATATAAATACACACACACACACAGGCAGGGTGGACATAAAGGCTATCCCTGATTTCGAACATATGTTAAAAAACCTATGCTAGGTACAAATATATGGTTCATTGAAAATTATACCTTAACACAGAGTCTGTGCAAGGGTTTCATGCGCCTTAGGTGAGATTAAACATTTGCACCCCCGTTGAATTATAACGACTATTTTTTCAGTTTGGACCGCCTAGGTTTGCCAAATGGACGGGCCGGCCCTGCAATATTACCACAAAAAGATTTTTCTGTATTCGTGAACTTCAGCGTTCTCCATTTGTTGCCCGGAGAACGTCTATTAAGCGATACTCAATTTCCCGGCATGTATTCTTCAAAATCTCTTCAGTCACCGTCACTAAAGCATCCGTTATCTTTGCCTTCAAAGTGTTAATATCACGAATTGGTGAACACTGAACAGTTAGTCCGTTGTGTTTACCCCCCCCCC
>VCCN01000258.1:4266980-4277728 GCA_006491835.1 Architeuthis dux | reverse complement strand
GGGGGGGGGGTAATGTCTGGTGGACGTGGTGAAAGGACTTTATCCTCATCCTGTACAATGTATATGTATATAGTGAGTGAGAGAGAGAGAATGAGATAGATGTGTGTATGTGTCTGGTCTGGTTTCATTCGGCCAGTGTTCATGGTTTTTTATTATTAGAAACCGTAAACCAAAACTGTCAACATAGGTTTCTTTAGTTTTTAAGTTGGTCTGGATGGCTCGCTAGGTATGTATCACGCGTACAGGCCGCACCAGTGGGCTTATGTCTAGAAAAAAACTTGTTTGTTTTGTTAAACACCTCCCCCCGACCAGCTTTTTAAGGGGGAGGGGCAATTTGCAATGTAAGTGTATGCTAAATTGATCTCTTAGTTTGTGTCCGTAGCATTCATGCTTGTTCTTTTTTTAAAATTCAGACGTTTTAAGTGATCACTGCCCAACAAAAGGCGATAGAAGTACATTGATGACTCCCTTTTCCAATTCTTTAATTGATCACCACAACACGGCATGCTGCCAAAAGACATTGGTCACGTGACGGTTTCTATTGAGTGACTAACCAGACCTTTTCATTTATTCATTTTATTATTATTATTATCATGCTTCGAAAACTCTGGATACAAATGCAAACAGGGGGGTCCCTGGGGTTCCTGGCACCCCGGGCAAGCTGAACTTCGACGCCCTTTAATCGTATCAATTTATTTATATTCAAATGGTTCTTCGGACAATTGAACTCCTTCTTGTTATTTGTGTTGTAAACACGACGTTTCGGCCGATCCATTGTTTGGCCTTCTTCAGGTGTAAAATCCGAGTGTGATGGGTTAAACAGAAATTATGTTTAAAGAGGGATGTTTTACTGTGAGAAAAATCAATATATATAGGGATGAAAAGTTTATTACAATAATCAGGTAAAAATATTCGTGAAAAATCTGACCTCCCATCAGGGAAATTTGGAAGGTCCTACAGTCTCAGGCACATGACAGGCGTCCCCTAGCACTTGGCGCTCTGGGCGACTGCTCTTATTACCGGTACCTACGTCCAGCCCTGCATGCAGATTAACCTGAATGAGGACGTACAACAACTAAATCTATAGACCACCTGCTTCAGAAGCCACCTTCTTAGTCGCACAATTTTACGATTAACCGTGCGGGTCGGCCCCGCACACATTATAATAACCATATGTAACCATTTTTCTAATATTGCTGCCATCGCATGACGACGGCACTTCCACCTCTCAACTTTTCAAGCCAAGTAGGCGAAGTGACTCGGAGAATTTTATGCCTGTCGTAAATCTTCATAGTTTCTCACTAAGTCCACAACGAGACGTAATGGAGTGCGTCGTAAATCACACTCGTGCACGGTCACTGTTCGCGTAGCTTTTCTATTTATTTACTTTTGGTTTTCATCTCGATATTTGCACAATATCTGCGAATGGAAACAGAACATTTAAAAAAAGAAAAAAAAGACAGGAGACAAATTCAATATGAAGATTAATCCAATGACAAGGGGGTGGCGCTTGGACAACGCCCTGAAAAGGGGGCTTCATTTGTCACCACCTCCTAATTAATACTGAGGCCAAGCTTTTCTATCCTCACAGGCAGGGTCGGGCAAAGCTAGGAATAGGCCCGGGACAGATGAGAAATGCAGGCCCCATTTCAAACTGTTCATAAAGTATTGTTTTAATCAGTGCTAAATACATAGGATTTATGTATGAGTATATACATGTACACCACCGGAGTAGGCCCCCCCTCAAAACCGTAGGGCGTGCTCACAGGTTAAGAACTCGAATCCTGACTTTTCGCCGCTAAAACATAAAACATAATTAAATATAATTTGTACCATATTCGTCAATTAACATTAGTAACTTTAACCTATTCAAAAACTGAATTACTTCAAAAATCTTACTTGAAGGGGGTCATGGTGCAATAAGTAAAAGTTTGTAACAGATTACAAAAAGAGAGTCTTTGTTATTTGTGAAAGAAACTGTATTAATTCATAAATTTGTGCTCAATACTTGACAAACCAATAGACGCATAAAATATACCAAAAATGTCATTCCTGTTCATCCCTGTTTCCAGAATGGTTATGATCCACCTTTTATCAGCAAATTCATTAAATTTGATTCCTAAATAATTGTTGTCTGAAATTCTGAGATTTGAACTTGAACTTTGTTGTCCGGAAAATGTGTGGAATAACTGATGAATAAATGTTGTAAAAACTTTCCTCATAATGTAATTTTTTATTACTTGAAATAATGTCATTTGTTAAGCATTTGAAAGCCGTACATCACAAAAAATAGTGTAATAAATACAAGAGAGTCGAAGAACCACATCCTAATTTTGAATACTGAGAACAATCATTCAGATTCAGAAAGATAGTCCTACGTTCCAGAAGAAGCGTCAAGATTACAAGAAGATGAAAAAAGCCAGAGAGAGAGATAGAGAGGGGGGGGCAAATAGTTGTTTATTAGGGCCGTTAACTACGAGATACCCGATTCTTTTTCAATTCAACCATAAAATTCTTAAAAACGTTAATATTTTCAGTAATTAGGTGCCCAAAAACCTATATAGCATGTTGACATATGGTTATTTACATATAAAATTTAAACAAACAATCGTATCGACGGTAACTCACCATTTTTCCATTCCCGGGGTTTTGTCAACATCATAGCCAAATTTCAGCAAAATCGGTCAAGATTTGAGAAATTTTCCCAATTGTAAACAAAAACAACGTTTTTGCTTATAAGATGTAAACAAACAATCGGATCGGCCATAACTCACCATCCCCCAGGTAGAATCTCCCCGCAAGACTACATACAAAATATCATTGAAATATATTAAAGAATAACGAAGTTATCTAATTGAGAAAAAGGATACAACGACGACGACGACGACGACGACGACAAACACCCATAGTGAATGATAGTCCCCGTTTTGTTTTCCTCCGGCGACAAAAAGAAACTAAACTCTCATCTACTAATCCTTGAATAAGTTGCCATTGAATTTGTTAACAACGGGTTTAATAACATTCTTCGGCCTTCTAAGTGTAAAATCCGAGTGTGATGGGCTAAACAGAAGTTATGTTTAAAGGTGGGGTAACTAACACTTATAGCGCATGGCCCGGGTGTTTCTGTGTCTTTGTATTGTCGGATTTAGGTCTGTTGAGAAGTGGAAGCCATATCGGGTTGAAATCCGCACTTGTCTGGCTAATGCGTTTAGTCGACATTTTGATGTGAGCTGCCTCTTTGATTTTTCTCTGCTTTCAACATACGTCGTGTTTACAACACAGACAACAAGAAGGAGTTCAATCGTCCGAAGAACCATTTGAATATTAATGACCCTTCTCAAAACTATAGAAAATAACCATTTGAATATTAATGACCCTTCACAAAACTATAGAAAATATTTTCAATGTTGTTTTACTACCCTCATCTACGTTGTTTTGTTTGTTCTTCAAAATATTTCGGCCGACTTATTCTTCAGTTTTCTTCATACGAAATTTGTCTAGTGTCGAGTTTGTTGTACAGTTTTGCTTTATTTATTTGGCAATATTGTGTGGGTTTCTGCTTAAACGTCTGGCTCCCAAAAAGTAGTTATTTCCACGCTTGGCTTACTAATGGAATGCTTATGCCGATTATCTACACACGTGTGTGTGTGTGGGGGGGGGCAACATTTGACGATTACGACAAACAAAACTAAGAATTAACCGTAAGCGAGACTCAAATTCGCACCTCCCAATAGGGTCTCAGCTTTCCTTGAAACAAGCAGATGACCACGATATTTTCACATTTACTGCACGCGTCTGTCAACTTTATTACTTTTGCTGCAAGTCCCTCTATCGTTCCTTATCACTCCAAATATGAAAGAGAGAGAGAGAGAGAGAGGGCGTAGAATGGTATAATATTACATTGCTTCTCTGGAGTACAATTTAGTTGATGAATGGTGCACTGAAGAAAATGACTTTGTGCATATTTATTCATATCTTGCAATCGGCTTTTTTTTAACGGGGTTACTTTAAAAAATACCTGTGGCACATCGGTATTAATCTCAGACAAGGGGAAATAGGCTCAACTTACTCTTGAAGCGATATGAAAGGGTGCTGCCTTGGAGAAGGAGCCCCGGTGTCAAGGCGAATTACTCTTTGCGAATCTCACCCGAGAGCGAAATCCAGAATCCCCAAAATCTTGGTACATTCCTTTTCATTTCAGGGAGAACAAGAAAAAGAACAGACTCTGTTCAAAACCTGCGACGTTGTATATACAATGTTTGACAGCATTTGTCAATATTTGTTTCTGTAATAAAACTATTTGTTTCCAATTGATTTTACAAGTTAGTCCGGTTAAAACGTCCGAAACAAAAATAAATAATCATTGCATCAAAAATAAAACGAAAAATATCGTCTGAAATGCAATATAATTTATTGGAAAATTAAAAAGGTACAAATATGTATATATGAACTTTAATTATAAACATTGTATAGTCTGCTTTTTTTTCTTTCTCTCCCCCTCTCTCTCTATCTTCTTTCTTTCTTCCTTTCTTTCTTGTACTTCTTTTTATTCCGAGAATTGATTAAAAAAAAGAATTATATGACATAAGGTGACGTAGTGTGACGTAAAAAAGAATATTCCTCTTTCTCGAACATTCAAATTTGGTCTGAACGAAACACTCTTTGGCTTTGATAGAACTGTCGAATTTCGTTTCAGTTAAAAAATATATTTATCGTGTAGGTGTATCTATGCACGAGCGTGAATAATATTGACGTTGATATTGGTTGAAAACGCGTTGCTGACTCGGCAAATCATTTCTCGTCATTTCCTCATGCTTAAATTGTATCCCTCGCGCCAGCTCAAAACTTCTGCGCTTGTGTAAAACAAATCAATAAGAAAATTGGAACACACTCAAATTTATATCGGTGCTACTATAGCATCCGGTGTACCGCAGTATCTGTAGTCTACAGTACAGTGATGCGTGGTCTACCAAGACTCCGATAAAACGCATTACTAAATGTAGACGACTAGTAAGGGACACATGACCTTTATTGTAAACTAAGCATTAACATCTATGTATCTACCTTCGAGCTTTATTAATATTTAATGGAGTTTATTATTCTATTCATATTACATTTTAAAAATACCTTCTTAACCATTTTAGTTACAAATACAATAAATAAACCTTAAATTATCTTTGATTTTTATTAATATTAATTCGACCTTTTAGTTCTATTAAGTAATTTAGTATTTATATTACAAATGTTTGTAATTACTTTAGATTAATAAAATATTTGATAGATTTTTAGTTCTTTGTATTGGATAAAACCTTGCCTTATTGCATTCGATTTTTCTGGATATTTAATCAAATTTTTCAGTTGAATTTACATTCAAAATGTTTCATAATTACATTTTTAGTTCTATTAAACTAAACATTAAATAAAGCTTTACACATTTCGCTTGAATTGTATTAATAAAATCAAAGGTAAATGCATAAAGTTCTATTTAATTTAACTAGGACGAAAGATTCTTTTTGAATATTAATAAAACTCGAAGATAAGCACATAATTTTCCATTTTAGGTAAATAAGAACTGAAAACCTAATAAATATAATTTGTAATTAATTACATTGAATTTAATTTAGATATAATTAAGGAATCTAATGAATTGTAATAAATCTGGCTGGTAAATACACAGTTTTATTTAATTTAAATCTACACACATATACATGAAATCAAATGATGGATAATTTTATATCCAATCATACTGTCGACATAAGAGAGCCGCATTATATTCGTGCCTAAAATCGGAACGTGTGAATGGAGAAGCCAACCAAGTGTAGGATAAAAGACTCCTGTCTATCATCTGATCTTCGTTAGTTCAGTCGGTAGAACAGCACCGCGTATAGGTGGCTTCCAAGGTGGACGCGGGTTCGATCCCCGCACGAGGTTCGTTTCTTTATTCACATTTACGATTTGGGCCGCTCGTTTAGCAGTCGCTCACACCGACGCCGGGCAAATATAGGCTCTCACTAATAAGTGTCATTATAATTATCACAAATATACATAAAATATTTTTATCATTCTGCAGTGTAAATATTCCAGCTAGACCGCAAGCTATAGTGTAAATGGCCCATAGACAGCACTATAGTATCTATCTATCTATCTATCTATCTATCTATCTCAATCTGTTCGTATATCTATACATATAAAGACCATAGTCACAAAGTTTGTTTGTTTATTTGTTTGTCTGTTCACGTCATGTCATAAGTTATACTCTCTTTAAAGCTGATTAAAGAGAGGACACTTATGTGACTGAATGTGGCCAGCAGCTAAATTGTGACTGACTGCTGTAGCAGAGCTGTGTCTGCGTGTCAGTTTGCTGTGTCTGTGTGTAAGTTTTACAGGAAAACATAAGTTTTACTCTCTTCCTCTCTCTAAAGCTGATTAAAGAGAGGGAGAGAGTGAGACTTATGTGACTGAAGAAAATGTTTCAAAATAGAAATATTCTAAAATATAATATATTTACCCGACATTAAATATTATTAATCTAAGTCAAGATTTAAAAATGAAATGAAATGAGTAGTTCACTAGAGCGTATAATCGTTCATGTTTCTCTTAACTGAAAAGAACAGAAGTTAGACTCTTATCTTGAATATAAATAGTTTAATATCATTCGAAAGGAATGGCCGTTAACAAGATCTGTCATTTTTAATGGCTTTTTTTGTTTTATGTGCTCAACTCGCATAAAATAAATCGTGTCAGAGTAAATGCATTGGCATTTACTCTGACACGATTTATTTTATGACATTCGATGTTTTAACAGCGACGAAAGTCGACAGTTCTATGAATGTCAAAATGTTTTCTGTTCAGACCAAATTTGAATCGGTTCATAGCGTTCATTAGAGAGGAAGGATAGAGTGGGTGGGGCGAAGAAAGAGGAATATTTTTTACGTCATATAATTATTTTTTTAAATCAATTCTCGAAATAAAAAATGTGACGTTTAAGAAAAAGCGTTCGTAATTTAAAAAGATAAAACATTTTTTAACATCTCATATTGTAAGCGTAGAGTTATGACCTGTAACTTATGGGGAACACAAATAGATACACACTTCTTGGATACAAACGAAAATGTAGCAAGGCTCGAGAAAAACCAGTCAGTGTCTTTCCTGTGTGAATTACTGCTACCCACAACACTGGTTTATTGCTGGGTTTAGGTTATTCATGTGTTTTGACATTTATATGTATCTGTATCCGGACTTCACCCAGCTCTAACCGTTCATAGTAGAAACTTGAAATTTTTCTCACATACTCCCCTCAATGAGAAGGGAAAACCCCACAAATAGGTTTTTAGAGGGTGGTTCAGTATGCAATGTATGTTTATGCTAAATTGGTCATTAGTTTGCGCCCGCTTGTTTTTAGAAAATTCAGACCTTTTTTGAATGAACACAACCCAACAAAAGGCTTTTTAATTGATCATTATTCTTTTTTTTAATCAATTGGATACTTTTATTACAGAAACAAATGTTGCCAAATGTCATCAAACATTGTGTAATCAACGTCGCAGGTTTTGAACAGAGTCTGTTCTTTTTCTTGTTCTTTTTAAGAAAATAGCATTATTTCCGGTTACAAATCGTTAATTTAAAAAGTGGGAAAATCACGCACATCTCATGTAAATAGATAAAATAAATAAATTTAAAACAAGAATTTAACACAGGCGAACGCGTAAATATCTTAAGGTATTTTTCTTGCTGTCAAATTTTGTCAAATCTTAGTGAACCCCCATCCCCGCTAGTTGTAAGAACCATCTTATTATATAAAAGCCCATTTCACTTTTTGCATGTTGGTTTCTGTCACGCTAAAACAAACAGAAATAGAAGAAGGGGGTAAAGCAAAGCTTGTGTTTGTGTGTTCGCGTATGCTAAATCAAGCACCCATGTGCCTATGTGTTCATGTCTATATTACTACTAATACTACTGCTGCTGCTGATGATGATGTTTTCGTTGTAGGACAGAAAACAAATAAAGGAATTTGTTATTAACCCAATTATGTTGCTTTATTGTTTTAAAATTATTAAAAAACAGAAAATATGAAGAGTTGTTGAAAATCGACAGAAAATAAATTTCGCTCGAGTTATGCATTTTTTGTTTGTAATAAACAGATTTATTCTAAAATATATATTTGTATAATTTATCCATTCGTAAATAATCACGTCATTTTTGACGGGTACTATTCTAGGAAGGGTATAATTACAATGTCGGCAATGATAAGGGCCCGCTGATGGGTGTTTATTGTTGTCAGCTACCGAGGGCCGAACCCCAAAGAAAATATCCTTATCAATGTTGTCCTTTCTGAACAGAGTTGTAAGAAGCAATGGCGAAGAAGCATCGGTGAATAGAAATCCTGATCTGCTTCTTCCTCTCATCGAATTTATTTATTTGTCAAACATATTTCAGTAGTTTCAGTTTGGGCAAATGTGAGTAAAACAATTCTTGAAAGATTTATTCTTAAAACTGGTAGAAAAACAAATATGAAGGAATGGCCTCGGTTTCGTCTCTACAGATAATGGAACGACACTGCACATGCCTGGGGAAAGCGTATGGAGATCTTGGGATGCCCACTCGTCAGAATCCCTCTCTCGGGCTCGCTGGTGTAGTCTAGAGGAAAGCAGAGAGCGATACGTCTGACATCAGGAGTTGCCAGAAGGACGTCAAATTGGGCGTCAAACCACTTTAAGGCAGCTCCACTCCCGGAATCAGAGTTGTCCTTCTCCTAGAATGTACGTTTTAAATTGGCTAAAATACGGTGTACGTGTACATAAGGATGGGTCCGCAGGGAATGGTACACATGTGTCTGAAGAGAAACAGTCAATTCGTTAGTTTGGGCATTGTGTCGCTTTTTAGCTCACTAAACAGATCCCAACGCTAGAGAGCCCAACCTGCCCGGCTATTTTACTCATAGCTGGGGGGGGGGGATTCATGCCTTTCCCAAGGGCATTAGTGGACATAAACAGCCTCGACCGGAGGACCCATTGTACACGCCATTATCGTTACGCCAATCTCACCTCTAAAAAAACATTCTACCAATGTGTATTCTCAGCGTAATCAATGGTTTTTCTTTCAATATTCATGTTGATGTATGCAATATTTTTCCAAATTGATTAAAGTTGAAGTTTACGCAAATCGATCTTTGGATGTAAAGGGGTAGTCTCATTTTTGTAAAACCCTTTTGATCTTGTAGACTTGGCTAGAAGAAGCAAACCATTGCAGACGAGTGGGGGGGGGTCTTTCACGTGTACGTGTACATAAGGATGAGTCCGCGGGGAATGGTACACATGTGTCTGAAGAGAAACAGTCAATTCGTTAGTTTGGGCATTGTGTCGCTTTTTAGCTCACTAAACAGATCTATTCATTTTAATGAAATCAATAACAATACACTTCATTTTATTCCTATGCGCACATACTAAGACACATGACACGCATTTAGGGAATGCCCCCCCCCTACACACATCATACGGTTAGGCAGGTGACACTCCTTACCCTGAATTGCAGCCATCAAGTCAAAGCCACAATTAACCTTACCGAGTCAAGCATTTCACTACGGTACACCGTGAAGACGATTTCTAAGACGTATGATCAGTGTTGCCAACTCAAAAAATATGTTCACGTTAGTTTGACTGCCAAAAAGCGCTAAATCTTTAAGAAAAGGCCAAAAAGACACTAAAAATGGTCAAAATGTGTTAGGCGCAAACGCGCTAATTTAGCGCTTTTTACACTGCCAAAACAAGAAACACGCTGAATCTAGCGCAAAACGGCAATTGTTCTTATGATGTTCTGTCGGCACAATCATCTTCCGATTTTAAAGTGTTCGCCGTAGACATCCGTTGCCACTTTTCGGGGGGGGGGGGCAAAAGGATATAGGTGAGAAGGCTTGATCCAGGGAGTGGGGCGCAAATGCCCCCCCCCCTCCGCGGACACCCATGGTGTTCGCCCTTTAAAGTTCCCGTCCCGGAAATAAATTCTTATCTGAAGATCTGGTCTTCATAAAAAAGGTTTTCATTTTTCCGCTTTAATCTCTGAACCGAATGCCATTTTCTCGCTTCGTTGACCAGTGGTCATGTAAGTCTAAATCACCCATTCACGGTCATCAAACAAATATCAAAAGGATTGCTCTCTCTATAAAATACATTTATACCTCCAATTGGTTTTTACCCATTGGTCACGGTGACAGAGCTCATACAAAGGGGTTAGCCTTTAGTTTTATAGAAGTTTGCCAACCGTGGGGAGGGGGGTTCTTTCCTTTTTCTTTTAATTGTTTTTGTTTTCGAGAATTTGACCCGTGACAAGATAAAACGTTTGATCGTGTACCCTATTGACCTTTGCTTTATAACAAGGATCGTGTTTAGCGAGTTTCAACAACATCGGCTTTGGAGACCGAACGCGGGTGACACTGTTCTCTTCGGCGTAGGAGTTATGCTAGCAAGCTCTTAACAAAATCATTTAACATGTTAGTCTTCTTAAATTTGACAAGGAATGCCATACTGATTGCCAAAGAGAAGCTCTTTTAAGCCCAGTTTGAATTCAAAATGGCTTAGATTGAGTTTAGTATCCGAAACACAACGATACCGCAAATGTTGACCATTTCTCATTATGGGTGCTTGACCTGCCAAGGTCAGTAAAGTAAAATGCGGGCGTTTTATTCGTGCGTACAAAGTACTGGGGGTCTGGGGGCGCTGTGAGCCCCTCAGGGTGTTCTGATATTTTATTTT
>VCCN01000258.1:4238928-4256552 GCA_006491835.1 Architeuthis dux | reverse complement strand
TTATCTGAACACCAATTATGCGAGTTTCGGAATATTCGAACCAGATTTCAAGTTCCCGTGAATATTTAATTTTACGATTTCGTCCCGAGTATCTGTTACAAGTGATGGAGTTTATTGCTGTTCCCGTGTCTATCAAGAGAAAGCGGTTGATCCGCTTGATCTCAGTCGGTCACTTAAACAGTTTTGAACTAATTCTTACACACAAAAAAAATGAAAAATGATGGATTTAAAAGCATGGCAAAATCTGTATTTTTTGTAATTACCTCTTGTTTCCTTGAATTTCTAGCTCCTTATATTCTTTATTTAAACGACTCATAAGATAATTTCATTTGTAAAATAGAATATCACGAATTTTAAGCAATATTCTGTGTTTGCACACATTTTATCGATTGAATGAAATCAAACCTTTTGAACATCTTTTTTTACATACTTGTATTCAGTATGGCTTCCTTTTTTATGATTGGATCAGTTATCCGAACAATGAATTATCCGAACGAAATCTCCGCCCGTCTCTTTCGGATAATCGACGTCCCTCTATACATGTTTCGTTTATCCGTCTTTCCTTGTAATAATCATTGAACTGAATCGTTTTAATGATCAACCGAAAAATTAATCGGGATTTTCTGAAGATGGCAGACGGTTAAACCGATCACCGTATACATGACCCGGCACTAGTGTCCTAGAAAGTATTTAACTGTCAGATATTCCTGAAAGATCTGAATGCACATCAGGGAATTTTCTCATTCTGATTGTTTTTACTCTGTTTAATTTATTCATTTCCCATTTCCCATTATATGTGGACAGTCCTAGTGTATCAGACACATAACAGGCGCCCTTAGAACTTGGTGCCATGGGCGTCTGCCCGTGTTGCCGGTACCTAGGACCGGCCCTGACCGTATATGACCTTGTCTAAGTCGTGTTATTTTAAAATAAGACTTTTCCGCTCAAAGTTTGGGTCGACCTATACAGGAGTAACATTCGCGTTTATAAAAACATTTCTTTCTCCATTTAGACACGCCCCTGCTTATCAAATTATAACAGACGAAATTAATCTCTGGCTGGCCAAACCTTTCAAAACCGAATGATGAACCGACCCAACTTAAATGTACATAAGAGATCTCGGAAAAGTGGCCATCAGGAAAAGTACCCATCAGAAAAGTACCCAACAGAAAAGTGCCCATCACGAATTTATCAAGGGAGGAAAAGTGCCCATCAAAACATAATTTAATTAATGAATATTTGTGGTTTTTACACAAAAATTAGGGTCGGGAAAATGTTATAAAGTTTTATTCTAGACCTTTGGAACAACTTAGCTAAGGTGGTCTCTATTGGAATTCTGAGTGTAAAAACACAAATATTCTTTAATTAAATTATGTTTTGATGGGCACTTTTCTTCTCTTGATAAATTCGCGATGGGCACTTTTCCCCCCTTGATAAATTCGTGATGGGCGTTTTTCCGATGGGTACTTTTCGTGATGGGCACTTTTCCTGATGGGTACTTTTCCAGATGGGCACTTTTCCTGATGGGCACTTTTCCGGATACCGTTCCAATAAGTTTTCGTTATTAGAAACCGTCAACCAAAACTGTCAACATATGTTTCTGCAGTTTTTAAGCTGGTCTGGCTGGCTGGCTATGTATGTATGTATGTATGTACGTACGTATCACGCGTACAGGCTGAACCAATGGAGCTTAGAGGGTTGAAAATTTAAACATTTACTCCTTATTATGTCTAGAAAAAAATGGTTATTTTGTTTTATGAAAATTCACCCCCAAATTAGGATTTTAGTGGGGGATTCAATTCACATGTAAATTCATGCTAAATTGGTCCCTAGTGTCCAACAAAAAGGGAGAGAAGTAACTTATTCATTGATCACCCCTTTTCCCAATTCTTTTGATCACCTCCAACATGGCATGCAGACAAAAGACGTTGGTCACATGACGGTTTCTATTGAGTGACTAACCAGACCTGTTTTGTTTTTATTTCATTTTTTTATCAGTCAACTGATTAAACGCGTCGTGATATTTACTAAGCTAAACTTAGTACAGCACAATACCAAATGGTGTAGGGAAATTATGGATAGGAAGACTGTGTTGCGCCAACCTTTCAAGTCAGAAGGGTCCGTCTTAAAATCATAATTTCAGATCCTGGTTTTGTCCGGGGCTCGAACACCAACCTTAGGCCAATACGCAACTCACTTAACGGACGTTTCGGCCGCGGACGTTTTAAAGGCGAAAATAATTAACTAGATGTAATTTAAAATGAAATAGAATCATAATATATACATCTAATACAATGTACAATAATTACATAATGTACGTCTGCCGTTAACGTTAAGTATTTTATAAATCTTGTTTAATTTTTTATAGCTTAATTTTGTATATTTATTTTTTATTTTTTTTACAAAAGTCAAATAAAATGGGTTAGGATTCGTTTTTGACCAAATGGCTAAAAAAATTAGAAAAAAAATTTCTCATGTCATTTTATGTGAGTTTGAAAATTAGTTGGTCATTTTTCTTTTAATTCGTGACATCATCTCTTTCATTAAGTTGCTGGACTTGAACGTTTTGATGAAGAAGTTGCAGCGTATAAAGTGAAGGAAAGATACAAAAGAAAATGAAAAGAGAAAGAGAGTAAATAAAGAAGTGAAAGATATGGACAGTGGGGATTTCATGGGGGCTGGCCCCGCCACGCCCTTTTTGGGGATTGCGGCACAAATCAAAGGCGAATGAACACTACCAGTGTCTACATGCTAAATGGCTAAAACTGAAATTTACGTTATCTGTCTATCGTCTCTTCTGAGATAAATCCCCTCGAGTAATTCAGAAGGTCAAATGTCAAGTATCCCTTTAAAATAAACCGACAAAAAAACGCGGATACACGTTAGATCGGCCCCAAAATACTTAATCACATTTCTATTCGTTTTCAAACTAAAATGCTACAGTATAGTGGATTTTATAAGTTTATAAAAGTACTGAAAATTTATTTATTTCAAATTTATTATATGCATATTGCTGCGAATCAGAAATTAATTGAAATGAAATACTTCAGCGTTGCCAGATAGTTGGACAGGTTTCTGGCCAAAAACACGTCAAAAATGGCCAAATGACAAAATTGTTTATAAAAGCAATTATTTTATTATTTATTTTTATTAGATGAAGTATTGTAAATCATGAGTATAAATTGAAACAAAAAATACTACTTACCTCATCTTTAATTTTTCAGTTACTTTTTTAATGCAACTTTACGGTAACGAGACCTGAATATTAAAGATGCGATTATAAAAAGCTACTGAAAAATAAAGATGAAGTATTAAAAAATACATAATAATGATTGTTTATGAAACATTGCAATACTGAAGCAGACACCAAGAATAAGAATTTATTAAAAATTCTACTGCAACAAAGTCAACATGGACTAAAATTTAAATATGGTCAAACTAAAAAGTTCATGGCCAAATGCTATTAACAAGGCCAGATTTGTTAAATCCAGCCATAAAATAGCCAAAATGGCAACCCTGAAATACTTATCTTTTGCATACTTAACAATCACAACAAACGCTATGGCTCAAGTGGTAGAGAGGAGGTTACCGAAGGCTAGGCTTGCGACCCGCGTATCCTTTCATCTCAGCTAACCCCAGCCACCCTCTTTGGACTTTCAAAAGTGGCGTCAACTTTTGGCCTATCGTCTGATCCCTTCATTTCTCTTCATTTCGCCGTTGGACATATTTTATTTATATCTATTTCTTTATACATAAGCCACTTTTAACCAACATTTCTACTTAAAGAACTTTTCTTATTATTTTCTTATGCCTCTTTGGGAATCTCCAACTATACACAATATTTACACATCAACTTTAAAATAAATATAAAATTCATAAAAACTCTTTTAAATGTACATAACTATAAACAATATTTACAATTTAACACAATATGCAGCTCAGATTCTCTTGAAAACCTCATCAGACATATCCAACAAATGTCCTTGTAAGCTCATGCTCTTTCTATAATTTCTAAACTTATCTAAATTATTTTTAAAATTCTATACATTAGTGCTATTTTTAATATGACTAGGAAACTTATTCAAAAAATATATTACTCTGTTAGAAAAAAAATCTAATTGTTTAGTAGATTTAGTTTTTGAAATCTGTCTTGTCAATAGATTTCCAGTTCGAGAGATATTAAAAAATGGTGTGCCATATTTAGAAATCCCATTAATTATTTTGACTGTTTCAATTATATCCCTCATTCTTCTGTCTAGCAAAGTTGTTAAACCCAAGGACTCCAATCTTTCTTTATATCCAAGATCGTTTATTCCATTAATTAGTTTGGTTACTTTTCGTTGTACGTTCTCTGGTTTTAACCATGAACTACAAAAAAGGAGTCTTAATGCACAAAAACTAAAAAGTAAAGCAATGAAATAAATCGTTTTAAAGAGGACAGATCAGCGAATATTAAAACAGCTTAGTTTGTGTTATTTTTCCAACTTTTGGATCACCTTATGTGCAAAAAACCAAACTCTCAGATCGTAATAATTTGCTTTGTAAATTAAATCTGAACCATTAAAGTTCAAATTATATTATTTACTGCTAGAAATTCGCTGTTTCTAATTGGTATTTAATTTTTACTATCCATTCACAAAATTTAATTTTTTCTGACGCTGATGCATTATTTTATAATGTGTAAGCCTATAACGGCCAAGGCCGGATTTATACGGGGGCAACAGAAGCAATTGCCCTGGGTCACCTCTATAAAGAAAATATATAATAATTAAAACAATAGTTTCTTTAATAAGAAATACATGAATAATTACTGCTTGGAATTCATTATGGAATTCATTTCATTATAACGCCTTCAATTGTTTTAAATAAATTAATAAAATTACTGTTTGTAATTCGGGTCTACAGTAATTGGAGGATATGGGAATACTAAAAGTCTTCTTGCAGTTTTGCGGGCATATATTTACATGTATTCGTGTATTTACTTCAGATATATAACTCATTTGACCTTTCTATGTATGTATAACTTGTCAGTTCCAATTACATGCAATAAACGGATTTTGATGCGTAGATTTTGTGATTTTCCGTGTATTTTAATTTCTGTGTATGAGGGCTCCCCGAACCTGAAGTGCCCTGGTCCCCAAGGTCTAAATCCGGCCCTGATAACGGCTGATGGTTTAATATTTCGAAACATTAAAAATAGTTTAATGCCTGGTGAAACGTTTCGCTATAACTAGGAGAGCTTTAACATTTTTCTTCTTGTTTTCCATGCTGAATTTGTTAAAAAAATATTTTCCTGTGATATGAATCTTTTTTTAAAGGAAAATTATTAAATGAAATCATTCCGACAAGTTGAAAAAAGTAACGCAGATGTTTTATTAACATTTTATGACTCTCCAAAACTGAATGACAATGACAACAAAAGAGACGGTCTATTTGATATCTTGCTATTGATCAGGCTTCAAATGAAAATTGCCGACTATGGCGACCATCAGATATGCCCAGGGCCGTATTTAGACTATGGGGGCCTGGGGCACTTCAGGTTCGGTGGTCCCCCCTCATACACAGAAATTAAAATACACGGAAAATCACAAAATTTACACATTAAAGTAAGTTTATTGCATGTAATTGAAACTGAATTATACATACATCGAAAGGTTAAATGAGTTATATATCTGTAAAATATGTATACATGTAAATACATTAGTTTTATTAAATTTGACTAGTTCTTTCCTCCATCCTAATTTTAGTTGCTTTTATAAATTGTATAACAGCAACTAAAATCAGGATGAAGGTAAAAACTAGTCAAATTTAATAAAAATAGTGTATTACAATATTTCATCCGATAATAATAAAGATTGATTTATGTAAATACGTGCCAGCAAAACTTCAAGTAGAGTTTTAGGTAAGAAAAATTTATTTTCGTAATTCATCCTCCAATTACTGTAGACCCGAATTACAAACAAATTTTATTGATTTATTTAAAACAATTTAAAAAATTAGTTTCTTTATTAAGAAATAAATGAATAATTACTGCTTTGAATTCATTTTGAAATTCATTTCATTATAACAATGAAATGAATTTCAAAATGAATTCAAGCAGTAATTATTTATTTATTTCTTAATAAAGAAACTAATTTTTTAAATTGTTTTAAATAAATCAATAAAATTTGTTTGTAAAAAAAAGAAAACTAATTTTTTAATTATTCTATTTTTGTATAGATGCGGCCCGGGGCAATAAATCCGGCCCTCGATCATGCTTGTGACGAAGGTAATGGTGCAGTGGTTCCCAAACTGTTTCAAATCCCGGTGTCCTTAGTGTATAAGGGTTTTTTCACGGTACCTCAAGTCAGAAAATACTGAATAAGTGTATGTTCACGCGGTTAGGTTAATAAGTAAAAAAAAAAAAATGAATCCAGAAATTTAAACTCATAAAAAAGTGTCTAAATTTATCATCATCATCAGCCGTTGTAAGTCCACTGCTGGACAAAGGCCTTTCCCATCTCCTTCCATGACGACCTATCTTGTGCGAACCTCTGCCAAGTCTTACCGGCAAACTTTCGTCCCTCCAACTTGTGTCTGGTCTTTTCCTACTTCGTTTACTGTCCCATGGGCACCAGTCGGTTAGTCTTTTCCCCTATCTATTGTCATCTCTTCTTGCTAGGTGGCCTACCCATCTCCATTTTTGCTGCTTAATTAGTTGTATAATATCCTTCACTCTAGTCCTTTCTCTGATCCATGTTGATCTTTTCCTATCTCTTATAGTTATCCCTAGCATTGCTCTTTCCATGGATCTCTGTGCTATTCTAAGTTGGTTTTCAGCTCGTTTGGTTAATTTCCATGTTTCGCATCCGTACGTCATGTCTAAACTAAACTAAACTAAACTAAACTAAACTAAACTAAACTAAGTACTAAATCTGATTTTGTCAAGGATTAATAAAATATTTTTTTCTAAAGTTAATGAAATTATATTTTAATTCGTTGTTATTATATAAAAATAGTATTTTTCATAACATAAATTTTAGGAGATTTGCAAATGCCATATTTACTTCATTTTAATGTTTACAAACAAATGGACAAATTTTCACGCTGAAAAATCTCCAATTCTATAGATTTTTCTCAAAGAAAACTTTTATCAGATTTTTTTCTCTCCAATCTTTCTTCTTAATAATAAGACAAGGATTTTGGCGATAAAATAATCATTGACAAATTCTGATTTAGTTTGTCTAATTATAATTATTAATTATTAATTATTATAATAAATACCAAATCTGAATTTGTCAACAATTTTGTGTAAAAATATTGGAAATTGCAGAATAAATTGTGAAATCAAATGATGTATAATTTTATATCCGTCAGAATATGCTAATTATAAAGACATTTATTAGACGAGAACCTATATTTGCCCGGCGCCGGTGTTGAACGACTGCTAAACGTGCGGCCTACATCGTAAATGTGAATACAGGAACGAGCTCCGTGCTGGGATCGAACCCGCATTCACCCTGGAAGCAACCTTATACGCAGGTTCTGCTCTACCGATTGAGCTAACGAAGTTCTCATGGTAGGCAGGAGTCTCTCTACACTCACGTTCGTATTTTAGGCACGAATATAATGTGGTTCTCTATGTCGACAGTATGAAATCAAATGATGGATAATTTTATATCCGACAGAATATGATAATTATAAAGACATTTATTAGTTGAGAACCTATATTTGCCAGGCGCCGGTGTGAATGACTGCTTCAGGGAGCGGGGAGCCCGGATGTTCTAACATTACTACCACACGAAGTCTCTTCCGCTGCGGTTGGGTAGAGGTCTCCGGTTCGATCTCGTGGTTGGCACCGTCGTCACAATAGGTTCTCAACTAATAAATGTCTTTATAATTATCAGAATAAACTGTTAAAATTGATTATTGAGTTGTTGTTATTGAGTTAAAAAATGGGGGGGGGGGAGATGTTAATTGCTTTATGGCCCAAAGATTTACTTGACGCCCGAGATAATAAAAAAACCTCGAACTTGTATAAAAGATTATTTTATCGTCAAAATCTTTGTCTGATTATTAAGAAGAAAGATTGGAAACATATCTGATAAAACCTTTCTTTGAGAAAAATCTATAGAAGCGGAGATTTTACAGAAAATTAACAGCGTGAAAAGTTGTCCATTTGTAAACATTAAAATGACGTAAATTTGGTATTCGAAAATTTTCCAAAATTTCTGTTATGAAAGATATTATTTTTATATATATAGTGCTTTAACAATATAAAAATATATAATAAGAAAAATAATTTCCCTGTGTTTTAAAAAAAAACATTTTATTAATTCTGCAATTTCCATAGTGTCTTAACAATATATAAAAATATAAGAATTTAAACAAATTTTTGTTTATTAATTCTACAATTTCTAATATTTTTACACAAAATCGTTGACAAAATCATATTTAATACTTATTATAATTTAAACAAACTATGTTTAGGCATGAAGGTTGTAGACATTGTGGGTTGTAGACATTGTGGGCGCAGACAAATTGCACATAAACCGCATATGGGCGTATGGGAAAGCTTTCGTTGAGGGGGGGGGGAAGGCCTGATTTGCCCGAAATTGAATACGTTTTGCCCGAATTGGTTCGTACGCCTATGGATGGGTGGGCCTATTTTTCACAACAGAGTTTCTCAAATCTTTAAATCAAAATGGAGGCAACTAACCCCATTTCATGTTCCACCTCGATTTCTTGCAGATATTTGCTTTTTATCACAACTACCACCGAAAACCCAGCATCGCAGAGATGTCGTCGCAAATGGAATTATAGTTCTTAGCAGGGGATATTCATCTATTACTGATATCCAAACCTCAGTTAATTCCATGTTGGCAAATTTTGTTTCCAATGTATTGTTGCTAGTCAACTTAATAAGATTTTCTTCCTCTGTAGACGTAAAGTCAGATGGAGGTTTGGCCATGAAATGATCTTGAATCCATGTGAACTTCTCCATCTCCATATTATCTTCATGAAAATATTTTTGAAACCAGTTGCTAAGCCGAGACGGGTGTTCTTCAAAAAACAATTTTATAAGGTGAGAGAAATCAACTTCATTGGAAAGAAATCAACTTCATCGGATAGAAAGCAACTTTATTGGAGAGACATCAACTTCATCGGATAGAAAGCAACTTCATTGGAGAGACACCAACTTCATTGGAGAGACACCAACTTCATCGGATAGAAAGCAACTTCATTGGAGAGACACCAACTTCATCGGATAGAAAACAACTTCATCGGATAGAAAACAACTTCATTGGAGAGACATCAACTTCATCGGATAGAAAGCAACTTCATTGGAGAGACACTAACTTCCTCGGATAGAAATCAACTTCATCGGATAGAAAGCAACTTTATTGGAAAGACATCAACTACATCGGATAGAAAGCAACTTCATTGGAGAGACACCAACTTCATCGAATAGAAAACAACTTCATCGGATAGAAAGCAACTTCATTGGAGAGACACCAACTTCATCGGATAGAAAACAACTTCATTGGAGAGACACCAACTTCATCGGATAGAAAGCAACTTAATCGGAAAGAAAGCAACTTTATTGGAGAGACATCAACTTCATTGGAAGTCACAAACAGACGCAACAATGGGGAAAACTCTTTGCCACCCACCGTCGCCATTCATTGTTTTCCTGAAAAAGTCTGAAACCTTCACTACCAATTTCAAAATGTTCTGGTTGCTTCCCTGCTGGGAGAGATTTAATACATTCACCTGTTCTAAGATATCACAGAAGTGTTGCCTAGTCTGTATCCACAAAGTATGTGGCATACTCGTCTCCCTTCTTTTCAAGCGTTGTACGACGTTTCAGTCGCGCACGTTCCGACCTCGTTTTATTTTCACAGGGGAAAATGACTATATATATAATTTATGTATTTACTTCTGTATTTCTGTTATGAATTCTCTTATTTCTTTTCATTTATGCGACATTTTAACATCGCGTGTGTACGGGTGTGAACATTTCCCACTCACTTTTCTAATTATTTTTAGCCATTTGGTAAAAAACGAATCTGAATCCATTTTGTTTTCCTTTTATAAAATAAATAAAATTAGCTATAAAAAGTTTAAAATAAGATTTATAAAACACTAAACAACAAACATACATTATTGTACATGGTATTAATGTTATGATTCTATGGTTTTTATGGTTCATTACATATTCAAGGACCAGATTCACTGGAGGGCTTAGATACTTTGATGCTAGAGCTGAGAATTATAGAATAGGTCCAGAGTTCACCCGAAGCCTTGCTTCGAATAAATGCCTTCAACCCTCCATAAGATCTGGACATAGAAGGACACACGATCCGTACAGACAATAACGTACTTTGTCCACTTCAAATTATTTTCAGTCATAAATGTGTCAAGGATCTCAAACAAGTCGTGAGCCTCTGTACCTGCAATGATACATTTACAAAACTGAAGGTCTTCTACAATGTTATTACCATCTACGAATTGTACATAGCAAATTGAATTAGCATCCCTATTACTAGCAACTCCCATGGACTATTTTTACGCTCTTTTAAAACGTATTGTATTACTTAAATATCTTCTTTGAAAGTTTAATTTTGGTGAACTGAAAGAAAATAGCATAAAGTTGGTCGCAAAAAAAAGCAAAAATACTTTTGCGTACTCACAGAGGATTTCTAAGTAGATTAAGGCCGTGTTTACGTTTTTGACTAATAATTGACGGATCTGTGACCAGATGAATGAAGTCGAGTTTTTGAATTCTTTCAAAAATAGGATTGAGCTCAGAGAAATTTGATTCGGAAAAAACGACTTAATTTAATGATTAATTGACTGGATTTGGGGAAAATATTGTTCACTTCCCACAGAAAACTTAATGAAAATGCATTTATTTACCAGGGCGAAGACAGTGCAAAGGTCAAACAATAGAGTTTGTATCTTCCCATACCACATCCACTGTTAGCGCGTGTTTTGTTTTTAATTTTAAATGGATGACAGTAAATGTCAACAGTCCATCAACATTCTGTCAACACCTACTCATAGATGCCAGGTGAGGTAATTCACCTTTCTGAATTACGCGCTACCGTACATAGCGAAATTTAATGAATGTAATTAAACAAAGAAATAATCAAAATTCTTTTTAAAAAGACATGGCCATCGAAATTTGTTAAACTTTATATGTATCGATAAGTAGAACACCATTCTTTCTGATAATAGTGTTTCGTGAGAATCCAAGAAGGTCCAAGATGCATAAACATGAAATAATTTAATGACAAAATTGACAAAACCATAATAAAAATTTCAAGCAGATATTAAAAAAAAATGTGCATTGTATTTTAATAAAAAAAAAACAACGAAAAAAAGTTTTTTTGCATTTCTTATTTTCAGATTCAGAGCCAATTTAAAATTAACAGGTAGCAGGATCAAATACAATTCGGGGAGGGGGGGTGACTTGAAAAAAGAAATTCCATATGATTTTCTTACAAAATACCCTTCTCATAAGAAAATTCATTCAAAATTGAATACATCTCTAAATTTTTATCGGCCATTAGCATATCTTTGGTGAAATTTTAAAATATGTGTGTAAATTGGGCTAAAATTTCCCAGTGCAAATTCTACTAGTTCACCGCTAAATGTATGTATGTAAATGTAAACAAGTTTTCAAACCCGGTTATCTCCGGTTTTATATTGTCTACAGAAATAATTTTTAGTTGATAATTTCTACAATCTTTCTTTTATTAATAACCCACAGATTATTACGATCGATACAATTAATAGATTATCCAAGTTACATACGTTTTAATCGACACATGTCGCTTTTTGCTAAAAGTCCGTGAGATTCGCTACTTATTACTCTTTGTGGCCTCGTCCAGCTGCAATCCTTATTCCTTTCCTTCCATTCTTTCAATTAATTGATCATGCAAGTCCTGCCATGCGCTGTATTTGCGACTAATAATATTGTTTGATAAAAGCATCTTTGAAAGCAGTTTGCCGCAGATTCACCGATCTTAATGCTCACCATATCTACAGCAGCTGGTAGAATCAGATCTTCTGCTATGGTATGAGGCTTTTTACATTTTGCGGCTCTATATGCCATCTTATAGCAGAAAAGTATAAAATAGTCACAAGGTTTAGCAACCATGTTGCAATGATTGGTTTCTAAGCGATGTTTTAGTTTACTTGGAAGCATGCAGTCTGGTGTCAAAACCTCCACACACAATACACACTAAAGTCCATTTTCATTGTTGATTTAGTAAAGCCAAAGATCAAATAACTATCATAATATTTCCGATATTTCCGACCCTTCCAATCCCCCCCTCTCGTTTGTGTTCTATCATCATTTTCATCAATGTTTAATGAAGTAGACGTGTAGCTTTGTCCCGTTCACCAACCAAAACAATCTGCACACCCAATTCCTCGCTCACTACCACTATTTACAAAGCTGCATACCGATTCCTTGCAAGATCGTAAGTAATTCAAGTAGACATTCACCCTCCACCGATGTTTGGGCAATCTTTCGTTAATCGTCGCCAGCCGAATCAATCAGTGACGAAATCAAATACGGCACGGAGAAAGTGACTAAAAACATCTATGCCTGAATACGCCTAAATTTATTAGGATTAAATTAAATATATATTTCTTTACAAAAAATCAACTTTCTACTTTTAGGGGTCAACATCGTGGGGAAACTTTTTTCTCCACTTTTAAGAGTCAAAATCGAAGGGGAACTTCTTTTCACTTTTAGGGGTCGGAATCGAGAGGGGCAACCCCCCCCCCCCACACACACACTTTTAAATGTTAAAATGAAAGGGAACATTTTTTTCCCGCTTTTAGGGATCAACATTTAGGCGGAATATCTTTCCCACTTTTAGGGATCAAAATTGAGGCTTTAATTAGTGCGGGTGTTGATGTAGTACGGTTAAGGTATTACTGTATAAATTAATGAAATTAAGCATGAGCTAGAAAAGAAAAAATAAGACCTTGAACAATACGGTTTTGAACAATACGGAAAATATTTGAACGAATTAACCGCACTAATCAAGGTATACCAGCATATTCAAACTCTAGGAAATATACATTTACACATATACATATATTATTAATAGATTAAACGTGACTTTAATGGTCAAAATTTACTTTATTAAAATATTACTTATTTTATTAGTATATATTAAATAAAACTTTTACTTATATTATTGCTAAATCATCTAAATAGCAATTTCTGACATCTAGACGCAACCAAAAACATCTAGATCTAGATTATAAACATCTAGATCTAGATGAAACAAATCTAAATTGGCACCACTGATTGTACATTTGGTGACCGGAATAAAAGTCACAGGAAGAAAAGTCACAATGTAGCGTTACCTTACCTAAAAGACGTAATAGGAAGAAAAGTCACAAATATCTGTTAGCGCCTGTACTTACTGCGAAAAATAAGCCGACAAATAATAGCCACTGCTGCTTAACTGACATGTACGAAAGCCAATAAGTGTTAATACAATGACTTAGAAGTGGATAGTATACTTTCTCTTTATAAGAAAGGGGAGTAAGTAAGTGTTGAAAAGCTAATCTTAGCAAATCAGTTTATGCAAGCGTATCTGTCCATCCATAGAAAAATATCGGCCAATTAAATCACAACAAAAAAACAATAATTACAAAACAAGTACATGGTTTCAGTTTTTACATATCTTTACTTACCCTTTGACTGCATCACATGAGAACAGAATTGAACCGATGGCCCGAGGAACAGATTAAAAATTGAATTTTTAAAAACAATAAAAATTTAAACATTTAAAAATTAAAATTTAAAAATTCTCTATAAAAAAGATTTTAATGCTAAGATTATTTCTCTTTTTACGGAAAGTAGCGATAAATCATATTTTATCAAATAAATGAAAAATATTGGCAATTAGAGCAGTATTTTTTTTTCTCGCATTTTTTCAAAAAAACTTTTTACGGAAATAAATAAATTAGCTTTTTCAAAAACAGAAGCAGAATTTATATGTTCATGGTCTTGACTAAATAATGTAAAAAGATCGGACTGATCGATTGAAAATAAATCAATGAAAATTTAAGGGAGTGTTTTTAATCACAATGAAAAATACAAATGGAATACAAACTGAAAAATTGTAATCGTAATTATTACGGAACGGCATTTGTTGACATTTTCACGGAGATTTACACTATTTTGATTCAATAACATCTCCCGTTTTATAAGGTGCACACAAATAATTTTTATCTCATATATTTCGCCAATCTTTCAACTTACTGATGACTCTAACATTTTTCAACGAAAAAATTAAGTTTTATATGATTTTGACGTTTACTTTATCAAGGTGTCAATTTTCCGTAAGTAGGTTACGATCCCCGCAGAAACACATACATTGAGCAAACCTGTGTGACGTAAAACCTGTGTGACGTAATTTACCGTAATATAAATTAGATACCCACCATTTGAAACAATGCACTCTTCCACTGAAACGTGTTCAGTAGTTTCTTTTCTAAAGAAAACAAAACAAAAACAACATCTCATAGAAATTCAAATATATCCGTGAATTATTTTCAAGTTTACAATAGTTATAAATTTCAGATTTCTTTTAAAGAAAAGAATTTCCAAAAATATACAATACTGATTAGAAAGCACTCAGAGAGTGCATACCTCTGCCAACGCCATTATAACTAAAAACTGAATGAAAATCAGTTCATATATAGCTAAGATGCTGGGGAGGTAACAGTAAGTTTTGATTTTCCATGTTTTGGACTATTGTCTTGATATATGAAAACAATCAAGCGAAACAAATTCTTGGATTCATCCTAACCATTTAATAAATTCTTCCTTAGCCCATGAGCCACTCTACCACAAAATGTCACCGAAATCCATTGAGAACTTTTGGAGATATTGTGTGGATAAACAGACAAATGAGTGGATACATATACCTCTTACAACTTCGTTGGCAGAGGTGAAATATAACACAAATATTTCTTCTTCCAGGTTTTCGATATTCAATTTATATCGTCTCGCCCATAAATGAGTACACCCCTACCACTTTTTTTAAAAATAGAAAGTTGATTGTCTTCTAAACCAAATATAGCAGCATGCTATTATTTCTACATTACACAATCAAAATGGATATTATCAGGTATTATTTATGACCAAACTCGACAGCATTGAAACTGTTGCCAAAAATATTTTTCGTTGGGGTGTACTCATTTTTGGATGGCAACATATTCATATTTAATACCTGGTATTATCCGTTTTGATTGTATAATGTGCCACTAGAAATAAAATTCTTCTACGTCTGGTTTAGGAGAAAATTAACTTTCTATAAAAAAGGGGGGTATGGGGTGTACTCACTTATGGGCGATACTGTATATACCCCGACTCCACAGTCAATTTCCTATTGGCGCCAGTGGTCAAGCCCAGATTAAAGCCAAGATTTCAAATACAGATTTTCAAAGCTGATCCTACCCACTTAGACTGACGTAACATTTATCCCCCCCCCACACACACACATCATTTGATTGCCAGACTAAACTAAGATTAGTCAATATCTTCCCGACTCCATTTTATGTTGGGGACATTTCTGGCTTTGTTCCTTGCCTATAAACTAATATATACCTTGAAAAATCAAGAGTAAGCTTTGAAGTGTTTGCATAATATCGTGAACATTAAAAAGTAAAACAAAAACAAACGAAAATATCGCCTTTAATAATTTCTTAATTAAATAAAACTAAAAAGTTGCCAAGAAGGGCAATATTTTACCTAACTTTCCAGTTTTTTTAATCTAAAGTAAGGACCACCCAGCATTTTATTTCAAAAAAGGTAGGCAGAATTTATTTTTCTCTTTCCAATCGAAGTGTTTTTGCCTCATAATTTCTTTTAATGAAAATCATTATGTTTTTGTTTATAGGTAAACAACTTTTCAGTCTGTCAATTTTCAAAAATATCTCCGGTTCCATAGAATTTCCTCAAGGAATATTATCTCAGATATTTCTCCAATATTTCTTACAAAGCTGTTGATTTTCTGCTGAAAATTTAGACAGTTCTACAAAATTAAAGTCATCAAAAATTGTTTCAATTCTGAGTGGTGTTTTTTCCCCAGCTTTTAAGAACATAATAAAAAGATATTCAGAATAGTTCAATACATTCAAAATGGTCTTCATTTTGTCTTTTTATTCAGAGCCCAAAAATATTTTTTAAATTCACCTCAAATAATCAAATAATTTTTTCAATGTGTACACATGTAATTTTCGTTTCGCTCCTAGGGCTACCATTTTCTGTACGAAAATTAATTTTAAAATATGAAATTTAAATTTAATATTAAAATTTATATTCACTTTAATATTAGATTTATTTTTTTCCGGCTTTTACGAACACAAAAAAAAGACATTCAAAATGGTTTTCATTTTTTAATTTATTTTTTGGCCATCCTATGGACGAAACCCCTGATGTCGCTCATTGTTCTCGGCTACTGATGTATGCTCGTTTTGTGTAAAAGAGGAAATGCTCTTCTGCCATCCAATGCAAAGTTATACTTCAGCAGCAGATATATTCAAGTGGTATCAGACTTCTTCCAGGAAAATCATCCTTCGTGGGAATCACTGGTAGAGGTGTGTATTGATGGAGCCCCGATCATGATTGGCTTACAATCTGGTTTTATAACAATAGTGAAAGAAAAAAGAAATCCATCTGCTATAGGTACGCACTGCACCAGAACTTTACCTGTTGAAATGAGGGATGCCATGAACCTGGCTATCAAAGTAGTTAACTTCATCAAAGCTGGAAGCTTAAACGATCGTCTCTTCAAACAGCTGTGTGTGGGTATGGATTCTAAACATCAAGCCTTGAATTTCCATACAAATACAAATGTACAATGGCTTTCGAAGGGAAACATGCTTGGACAACTTTATGAACTATGCAAAGAAATGGTAACATTTCTAGATTCGCAACAAAAAGCAGATCTCAGTGACAAGTTCCAGTCTAAATGATTTTGGCTACCTCTAGCTTACCCAGTGGACATCTTTGAAGCACTGAATAACCTCAAACTTAAAGGAAAAGAAACGTCAACATAATCATGCACTACGACATCATTCGAGCCTTCGTGGCCAAACTTGACCTCTGGAAATGGAGAATTTGGAATTTTGCTAACTTGGATTCTGCTCTCATTCACCTTGATTCTGAGTTAAAAGGAACAAAGTATTACTCATCGGACTGAATTGAAAGCAGAATTCATTAGATACTTTCCGGATATAGATGAAAAGCTTGAAGCCTGGAAATTCATCAGGAGCCCATTTCAGTGGGAAGTAGCGGATATTTCGGACGAAGTACAAGAGGGGAGTTTGGAGTTAAAGTTCAACTTCTAGACGGGATCTTCTGGGTCAAGTAGCTTCCCGTTTACCCTTTGATCGCACATCAAGCTCTTCAGATTCTGACAACGTATCTGTGTGAAACTGCATTTTCCACACTCGTTGCTGTCAAGACCAAGTACAGAAACAAACTGGACATTGAAGGAGACTTGCGTTGTGCTCTCTCTGGCATTCGACCACGCATTGAAAGTCTGGTAGCCAAGAAGCAATATCAAGTATCTCATTAAATGTCATCATATATGATGACATTT
>VCCN01000258.1:4219509-4238289 GCA_006491835.1 Architeuthis dux | reverse complement strand
AGAACAAGCGTGAATGCTGCCGGACACAAACCAAGGGACCAACACTTACATTGTAAATTGAACACCACACTAAAAATCTATTTGAGGAATTTTAAGTAGAGTAGAAAAGAAAAGAGAAAAGAAAAGAAGAGAAGAGGTTTTTTCTAGAGTAAAGGAGTAATTGTTTAAATGTTCAGCCCTCTAGCGCCATTGGTGCGGCCTGTGCGTGCAAAACATAGGTTTCTTCAGTTTTTAAGTATGTCTGGCTATGTTTTTGTTGACGGTTTCTAATTAAAATCCACATCTATTCCAGCATAAGTTGACTGAAAAAAAAAATAAGTGAATATTCATGAAATGTTATGAAAAATGATTTTAAAATCGTCACCTGTAATATTTTGTATCATTGGAAGCTGATTTTAGAATATTCGATTTCTTTATTTTTTTTACTTATTTATTATAATGACACGTAATAAAAACACAATGGCGAAACGGTGTCAGTGAAAATTGATGAAGCAGTTTCCACGCCAAGGCTGACATTTCCCCGAGTAGTTTACAGTCTATGAACCCCTTCCCGACGGACCGGCCAGATCTGACTGTAAACAAACGCATGTGTTTGGTCAATCAAATAATACCAATTGGCCGTAGAGGGGGAGGGGGAGCAATCCTACGCTATTGTATCATCCCCAGCAACATGGTGGATCCCATGTAACGTCGGTTTGATTTGAAATTAGCGATATGATCGAATTTCGATACCATGACAACCAGGAATAGATTTATGAATGTCCAGGAGGGCGGGGGGAGGATAAATGAATATAGTTGTCCATGTCCATGTACTGTTGATGGCAATGCAGAGGAACGTCGATTATCCAAACGAGTATTTGTTCGGATAACTGATCCGATCATTAAATAAGAAAAAAGAAAAGAAAAGGAAGCTATATCGAACGAGAGCACGTAAAAAAATAAATAAATAAATAAATAAAATAAAATAAAATAAAAATTGCTTGAAAATTCGTGATATGTTTTATAAATAATTTTATCACCGTTTAAAATGGCCGTATAATATCATGCGGACCGACTCTTTCAGCAATAAACCCCATCACTTGTAACAGATACATACTCGGGACAAAGTCGTAGAATAAATAAAGACCACTATTTTGCCATGCATTTAAATCCGACCGCTTTTTCTTCAGACATGGGAACAGCAATAAACTCCATCGATTGTACTCGAGACAAAGTCGTAAAATCAAATATTCACAGGAGCTTGGAATATTGTTTGGATAAACGACGTTCCTCTGTAAATACTTTGGGCCAATTAACGATCAGTGGTTCTGAGGAGGAAATAGATAATTAGAATGATTCTAACTACAATCACAGTCTCCTGTCCTAGAATATGTGCAGATGTGAATGATGGCAATACTAGGCATAGACCTAGGGTAAAACTCCAGTCTGGAAAGGGTTAAAAAAAAAAAAATTTAAAACTTTTTAATAAGTTGAACTATGGACAAAAAAAAAAAAAAAAAAAAAAAAAAAAAAAAAATCGTACAGTGCAACATTTACGAATGTCACATTGTCTGCTTGCAATATGAGCTTCAAGTTTGCAACAGCAATGCTTATTAACACTAATTGGTCTTTACATCAGTCTGGAAAAATAAATATGCGAGTGTATATATACACACACACACAGCATTGCAACAACCAATTTCGATTCAGCAGTTAAAGAAAACTTTATACAATCACAAATTTGTTTTAATATGAAATTGCAGCAAAATGTAGTCATTTAGTTTTTCTGAACAAATCACTGAAGATTTGTTGTGGGTATTCAATTGGATGCAAGAGATAGTTATTTACAAAGCTTAGCTTTGGCATAAGGCCAGAAGTATGGGAGGCATCCAGGGAGGATCGAACTCACTAGTAATGGTCTGTTATAGGTTTGCCAGATTAGTTTCCCCAAATTCGGACAAAGATGGTCAACCCAGCTTCAAATAGCTAACAGTGGCCAAAAGCAGCTAGATCATTATCACAATAATTAAAATAGCTAATAGTGGCTAGAACAGATATCCGATAAAAAAAAAAAAAAATCTAAATTTAGATATAAAATATCAAAGTTGGCAACGCTGAGTGGGGCCTTATATCGGACGATTTTGGATGTCCGATTCTTAAAATTGTTAATCGCACATACAGGTCGAAAAAAACGGACACGATGTCCGAAAACCCTGGCCTAGCTCGTTAACCATTACACCAAGGCCAATTCAGGCCTCTCAGCAGGCGTCAGAAATACTCAAGATAAAGGGAGATGAATCCTAGACTATTTTTAACATAACACTAGGACAGTGCTCGTTTGAAAGGTACATGTTTAGAAGGGCGGCGTACTTTATGGTGTGTGGAGCAGCCTGCCATAAGTGGTCATGGAAAATAATTTCTATCCGTCATACAAAACTACGGCTTCGAAGTAGTTTTGCTACTTCTTTAGGGCTGCCAATTCAGATATTGTATATCTAAATTTAGATAATTCTAAAAAGAGTGGAAGAGATAATTTATAGAAACTAATGAAAGATCTATAATTTTTAAAATTTTTAGATTTCTTGAGAACCGCCGATCCCAAAGACTTCAAACTCTACACTGCACTACTTTGTGAGCTAATAGATCTGGCGAATGTCAACTTCGTACAATGGTCAGTTGTGTCGAGTAATCGCAGGGCACACAAACTTTGATTAGTGTTTGCTGAAATGTCGATGTTTTTAAAAGGTGTAAGAGAAATAAAACGGTGAATGACGAACCATAACAGTTGGTGTACCTAAATGTATAATATACCAGCTGAAAATCTGATTTTTAAAACAAAATTTGAATATAAACTTTTTGACGCCTGTTGCGCCAAATTGGGACTCATTCGTTGTTTCATAAACTTGAGTAGCAAATTAAGTTTTCTGTGGCTTCATTGGCAGAACAGGAATTTTCAGTTTATATATTTAGTTTCGATAGAAATCAATAACTATTAAGACGTTTGTATAAATTTGTTAGTCCTTAGATATCCTTTGAAACGGATTAGCTTTAAGTTATGGACAGATTTTTTTTTTTAAAGAGGAAAAAAAAAAAAAAAAAAAAAAAAAAAAAAAAGAAGCAAACTACCCTTACGCTGGCCACATCACACTACTTGACCCATTTGCGATATGTGCATTAGACTGAGACGACACTCACTTCACCATGCGCTACTTTACCCATAGCTGGAGGAGAGATCGATTCATGCCTTTGGACAGGTACAATATTTAAATAAATTTACAAATTATTTGAAAACTGAAACTGATCAAATTTCCAAACTGCCGAACAGATTTTAAATGAAGAGAAAATTCACTTTAGGATACGAGAGATCAAATTGCTTTATATCCTTCCATTTGGGTAACAATTGTTTTTTCATAACGCTGCACGGTTTACAATATTCCTAAATCTCTGGGAAAGCATTTGACTAATTCCGCGTCTCTTAGTGGTGATTTAACCATTAAGCTGGGTAGGCCTAAGCCTAGGGGCCCGGTAGGAAGGAGGACCAGAGAGAAAAAAACCACTTTTGTGAACTAAATACCAATGGTTTTTGAAGTACAAATGCAATGAAACTGAAAAATAAATGAATAAAAAGGGCTGTAAAGGAGTCAGTTTTATAGGCTATTAGGTAAAACTAAAAGTTGTGGTGAATGTATTTGGCCTAAAGGTGGTGCGGGTGTGTGATGCAAGATGAAGTATAACTGAGAAACAAAAGGTCTGAGTTTTCCTTACCTGTGTTTATTAAACATTTTTTAAAATTTAGTTAGTGTTTGTAGTTTGTGTTTATTTAGTTTTATTAACTTCAATAATATTATTTGGAACTTACTCAATTGGAAGGGCGGGGGAACTAGTAATCTTATTGAAAATAGTGGGGAATGACCGTGAAAAGTTTAGGGGTAACTCAGCATAGGGGGCCCTGGGTGGTAAATAAATCAGTCCCAATTGTCCGCCAGGATTTCTAACCTGGAAGAAGAATGTCGCTCACTTCCAGGAGAAAAGAAAATTGAAAACTGCAGAATTGATTGAACAAGAATTTGGTTTCATTGATAAATATAAAAATAACTTTATTCAATTGACATGATTTCATAACCAGGAAAAAAAAAAGAGAAAAGAAAAGGTTCAAGTAGTTTGCAAGTTAAGTTTGATTCAACAAACCTTCAATGGAATACGCTTACATTTTTCGTAAAAGTGAAAAAAGTAACTCAGAAATAACAGATGAAAGGAAAAACGGTTGTAGGATATTTCGGTCGCGGACGTTTCGATCACATTTCAACTGCGGACGTTTCGGCATCGTTTTGTTTTTAATGCGACAATGAATATTATTTATGTGTTTACTACTTATTTCTTTTTATTTATGCGCCATTTTAACATTTCTCATCTTTTAGCCATTTGGTAATAAACGAATCTTAACCCAATTATTTGCCTTAAAAAAAAAAAAAAAAAAAAAAAAAAAAAAGAATTAGCTACAAAAAGTTAAAGATAAGATTTATAAAACTCTAAACATACATATATAATTATTGTACATTCATGTTATGATTCTATTTCATTTTAATAGTTATTTAGCCTTTAAAAACAAAACGAGACCGAATTATCGCGACCGAAACATCCTGGAGAAAGTTACTCCGGGTAAACTTTTACTCAGCTTATGTTGTTTTGGCTCAAAATTACATTTGTCAAATAAGAAACAAGGACCAAATTTACAAATAACCTGCAATATTAGTTTGCTAATCATTGCTTTAAAAAGGTCCAGAAAAGAAAAAAAAACCTTCCTTATTCTAACTAAATAAAAAGTGTTTACCTGGCCTCGTATTCGAATCACACATTTTTAAAGCTTTACTAAAATACATTGTATTCTTTCATTTTTGGATGCCTCAAAACAGTAAAGTCTGAAAACACATTTGGCAATCGATCAGGAATTTGATCCTTCGAATTATTAAAAATATTTTTACCATAAAAAAATAAATCATAATTCAACTGTTAATTGCATAGGACACAGCGCCAGGTGATATTAATGTGACCGTTAAATGAATCTTCACACTTAATGAGATTTTCAATATTGTTTTTATTTTATTTTTCAAATATGGTATGATGTTCTTTTTATGCTCATTTTTATGATTGAGCAAATTTTGTTTTATAAAACAGTGAGCGATAAATTCTTTATGATACAAGTGTTTAGGATGCTACAGTGCAATAATTATGACTTCCTTATTGCAGTCTTAAATGTAGTATTTTTCATTCCAGAGAATTGTCCATAAACTACATTTATAAGAATAAAATTATGATTTAAAAATTCCGTATATTATTTTTCCTAAGGGGGGTTTGTCCTACACTCCTAAAAAGGCTGCTGTCCTTGAGCGTAATATAAATAAAGTGTAGCTAATATCAAATGCGATGGTTATCACAACCGCTGTAGTTGACGCCATTGTTCAGCTTCTTGCTTTTCTAGAAGTAGGGATTAGTTTTTTTGCCAATGGAAGATTTCGGGACCCTTTCACAGGTCCCTAGGGATTCTTCCCGGCTACTGGTACTATGTAACTCAAGTACTAACTGTCTCATGTTACTGAGGAGATAGCCACTGTCTTGTAGACATCTATTTTAACTATTTTATACAAGTAGAAATATTTTTATATATAGAATGTAGATCTAAAGAATTTAAAACCCAAACCATTTTGAATAAAAATTTAAAATCAGTTAGTGGCAGAATTTCCACTTAAAAACTACAAATAAAAGATATGGACAGCACTTTCGTGAAGCCATAAAAATATAAACTTGAAGTAAAAGTTTTCTTTAAAGTCTTATTTCATTTATATATATATATAGAATATAAACAACTTAAAAATATATCAATTTTCAAGGGATCCCATTTTCTTCCCCAGACATATGACAGGGGGATTGTGAGGATGGCGAAAGGGCCTCTGCCGAAAGACCTGAATCGTTCATGTTTTCACTTTTGATGGGATCTTTGTCCTTTTCCCGTTGTCGCAATTTCCGGGCTTTTGCTCGACGATTCTGAAACCAGATTTTTATTTGGCGTTGCGAAAGTCCAAGTTCCTGTGCTAATTCTGCTTTTCGAATGACGTTTATGTAAAGGTTGTAGTGAAATTCCTTCTCCAGCTCGAGCCTTTGATAATCTGAGTACACCACACGGTATTTGTCTTTCGTTCGAGTTCGACCTGGAAAAGAAAAAGAAATATTTATTAGTATTTCAGTTTTTAAAATTAATAAGACTACAATTATTGTTAAACTCCAGTCAAAGTTGGAGTTGACTTTGACAACAATCCTCACCAAACTTGGTGGGTAAACTTTTCACTGTATCACGTCACGTTAAACCAAACCGATCTATAAAATTAACATTTCCCTACGCGATTTAAAATCACGATTGTCTCTTACCAATTGAGCTAAACTGACAAGTCATATTTACGAATCTATTAATATATACAATACAAAAGTTACAGTAACCATCTTCAGATGGAATAGAAGTAGGAGTTTGACCCTGCAATAGCCAGGCGTGTTAGGTTTTCTTCCAGTGGGATTCGGTCGTCAGCATTTTTTACGCAGTCATCCACGAAAAGTACAAAAGTTAAAACGGATGACGGGAAAATTCCAGTTATGGGTTAAATGTCTGACAAGCTTTTCCTTCTATAAACATGGCCGACTTGTATGCATATTTACTAGAGACCTCAACAAGAATATTTTATGAAAGAAAATTAAAGATAAACCAAGAATATAAGTATTGAGCAAAATAAGACTCAAATGTTAAATTTTCCATTAGAAATAAAGATTCAAAATATGACATACAAAAATATCAATACCTTGAATCACGTCTGCTTGTGTTTCCACGCACATACATTTGTATTTTTCGCTTAAACTTTAAACAAGCAAGACAACTTGTTTTATTACATTGTATGTAGAAAATAGAAAATCAGTTGAGAAGTTTTTATCTAACCACTTTACACGAGGTCGCTTTAAGTGAATACAATGTTAAGTTTAAGTATGAATACGTAGGTACATCTATAAATCCGTACCCTAAAAGCATTTATTTTACAAATATTTTTCGACATAATTCAGTAGTGAATATAAATCGAACATTATACAGATAAAATTCCAGATCAACATTTTGCCAATAACTGTCAGGCTTCGGAGTTATTGATCCAACCTTGTAAGTAATAAATTAAAACAAGTACATGGACTTTCGCTATGACCTCCCATAGTAAATAATTGAAACAATGCCAGTCACAGGTCTATGTTTTTAAAGGTTTAGTTATAAATTGGATAACTTTCTTATATAACAAGGTTATATAAGTGTTATAAAAACAATGCGGATCAAAATGAAAACAGGTCAGGTTAGTCATTCACTAGAAACAAGTCACATGACCAATATCTGTTGGCAGCATGCCGTGTTGGGGGTGATCAATGAATAAGTTACTTCTAGCCCTTTGTTAAGTGGTGACCACTAAAAAAAGTTCGAATTTTAAAAAGAAATAGCGTGAACTCTGCCGAACACACTAGGGGACTAATTTAGCCTAAACTTAAATTGTAAATTGAATCCCCCCACATAAATAATCGCCATGAACCATCATATGCGCACCAAAAAGCTGGTGAGGCTGATTATATGGTGGGATTGGAAGAGAGTCCTCTGCTATGAGCCCCTTCCAAAAAAAACAAACGGTTGATTCGAACAAGTCTTGCTCCCAATTAGACAATTAAAACGGCAGCAATCGACGAAAAGTGTTCGCCAAGAATTAATTAACAGAAAAGGCGTAATATTCCATGAGGATAACCAGGCTTGACCACAGATTTAGTTGGTCACCAGGCAAAAATTACAGCTTGGCCGGGAAGTTGTGACTCATCCGCCGTACTCACGAGATATTGCACAGATTACCATTTATTCCGGTCTTTACAGAATCCTTTTAAATGAGAAAAAAAAGAAGTTCCTTGAAGAACTGCAAGAGCAGCTATTTGCTCAGGAAGATACGTTCTGGGAGGATGGAATTATGAAGTTGCCTGAAAGATGGCCAAAGATAGAACACGGTAAATATGCCGTTCAATAAAGTTAGTGTTGGGAAGAAGAAGAACTGGCACAGCGCACAAATACTCTGATCCCAGACCAAAGTGCCGAACAACTAGTAAATAATCGCCATTTTACACGAGTAGCAGGGCCGGCCCTGGGTACCGGCAAACGCCTACAGTGCCAAGTGCTAGGAGACGCCTATCATGTCTGGGACAGGACTTTCCAATTACAAATGGAAATTGAATGAATTAAACAGAAAATTCCCTTATGTGAAGTCAGATTTTTTCAGGAATATCTGACAAGTTAAATACTGTCATGGTGAAACAATTGGCAAAATAAGTTCTCATAACCGACTACAAACTCAGTCTGGCTTTAAAGGTTGTCGAAGTTCAGCTTGCCTGGGGCGCCAGGAACACTAGCGCAGGTAATATGTCAGTTCCTGGATAATTTACTTTATCTTATTGGTTATTGAAGATTTTACAAAACTAGTTAAAAGATGGTCTCTCCTCGCAATGGCTGGTGAAAAGCAATCTTTGCACGGACATCATCCACTGTTAGACGTGCCACAGGATCAACTATGAGTACTTACTGTCGTTAGTATTAATACTAAACCAACTTTTACCTGGATATGTTTGGCGACAGGGTGGGGTGATTTCTGCACTAATCGACCTGTTTTGTTCCCGACTACATGCCACTAAATACGAGGCAGTGACTAAAAACGTTGCTAGGATACGAAAGAGAAGATAAGAAATGTCCAAGCAATTGAAATGCTCTGGGCACGTTGTGAACCATTGGCACCTGTCCCGCCCGATGGTTGGTCCACCAAGAAAAGCAGACACGTTCTTGTTAGATAAATAAAAAAAAAAAATAGTGGCTTAATTATTATATTTAGACATTTGCAAAATACCCCAGAGTGGCTAGAGATGGATTTCTTTTCTGTAAGGGTTGCATGTATTAGGACTAGTTAGTCACCTAAATTCTGTGTAACCAAGAGGTAAAAATAGTCTTATAATATAAAAGAATTTCGCCATTCGACCCTTCCTTCCAGGAATTTGTTAGTTTTTAAATGTTTTGTGCTTTTCTAACCATCAAGTAATAGGGGGGCTATTACTTGGTTAAAAAGCTCAAATCACCGGCGAAATCTTTTTTTTGACTAGGTTAACTAAGTGAATCGTAACCATATATGTATATTAAATTATATTTCTACGATTTATCCATACATAAATGATACCATCTTTTACGCTAGTAACGAATATAATTTATCAAAATGGATCCCAACGGAGATACCTCAACAGGATCCACATGAATTATCAGTAACCAAAACTATGTAATTATCTCTACATCTGGAGTTTCAGCTGTAGTGTACAAATATTCTCGAATACAAATGGTTAGGTCAGTTTTCTAAACCAAGCTAAATTACCGTATTTTGCGGCATATAAGGTTAGGTCTTTTGGTAATATATATAATATAATATAATATATATAAATATAAATATAAATATAAATACAAATGCTAAAGTTGGCTGGCTAGTTAAATCAGGGCGAACTAGAGCCCAATGTTGGCTCCAAAGCTGATCTTCACCGTGAAGAGCAAATATTGAGGGTCAGCTTTCGAAAGAAAAAGCGCGTCTTATATGCCGGAAAATATGGTATGTCTTATGGAGAGGAAAATAGTATCTTTCTTTAACAATTTGTAGAAACAAATTAAAAGAGATTAATAGAATTAAATAACATTTTTCAATGCATTAGAATCATTACTGCGTGAGTGAAATCAGTGAAATCAAAAAATATATATCACCTCCATCACGCGGAAATAAAGCAGTCACATATTCTGCAAAAATGGGAAATAAAGATAAGATACTATTCCAATGACCCTTTTATTTAGGCGTGGGTAACTCATTAGACGTATTTGTTTGCTATTCGGACTTTAATACCTTTTCATTTTATAAATATATCAGTCAAGAAGTTTCAGTTTTATGTAATGGCTATAAAAGTCAAAATGTTCCACGAAATTATGATCAGATTCACAATTTAATGCACCGGTCATCAAAAAAGTTGATTAAACTATGAGGTCAAAATACTTTATCAAATAGCAAATTTTTTTTTTTTGGGGGGGGGGGCAAAGACGATCTTGCTGGATCTTCAACAGGTTATGGTTGGCTTTCCAATACAAGTTTTTGTTAACGAAAAATGACAAACTCGACGTAAGCAGTCTTTTAATAGAATCTGAAGATTGTTCGACAATATCCACAGTAATTTAAGTGTTTTAAAGCGAAATCGAACTAGAATTATTTTCGTTTTTGCAGACAACACATTAGGGTTACCAGATGTATTTTGCCGCCACAAACCTAATTTGTCTTGGACCAAATTTAGTAGCTTCAAAACAATAAAGGTTTCATTTTATCAAATGTAAACTAGAAAGGACATACCTCTGCCAACGCAATACACTAACTAAAAGGTGAATGAAAAGCAGTTCATACATAGCTATGATGCAGGGGGAGGTAAACCGTAAAAATTCTTGAACCGCCCTTTTCATTCAATGCTTCCTTGGCCCTTGACCAACCCTCACATGTCATTAAAATTCATTGAGAACTTTGAGATATTGTGTGGACAAACAGATTGACAGGTGTAAACTATCCTTAGAGTGGGGAAAGAATTCAAACTAACAAGTCTAGTTTCCTGACCAGAGTACTTGCTGACAATGTCAAGTCATAAAACCTGAGCAGAAGGTTGTCCCAAAATGATCGGGTGAATACTGGACCGGTAAAACTCAAGTACACACAATAAAAATTGCTATCAACGGATTGAGCACCAATACTTGTGACCCGCAAGTTTAATGGATTTAACCAGAAAATGTTATTAAAATAAACGTCCTTTCCGTCTCATCAATGCACAAGTAAACTTTATCCGAGAAGAACAATCAAAATCGGTTGCATTATATACAAATTTATCAGGTTATAACGAAGGTTTTGTGCGGTGTTTCAATTTGGAAACCCTAATAGTGGTGACCAAAGGTATACTTAATCATTAATAAACTCATTCGCTTTCGATAATCTTATTCCATCAACAAGTTTTTCGATACCATATTTGTAGAATTCCTTTGATTTTGACCTGAAATAAGAGAAACGGATTTTCAACGTCTCTTGTCCATCAAAATGGTTTTGCAAACTCCCGAACAAGTCTTCGGTTAACATTGTGAAAAACGATCCATTTCTCATTCCCAGTAACAACTGTCCAAAAGTGCCTGGAGTTGCTAAGGATAGGGATGGCATTTCAGCTCATAACTTTAGAACTACGCATCCAAGACAAACAATTAAACTTTAATCGAATTCAGCATGTCCCAATCAATGTTCACGATTTTAGGGGAAAAAAAAAAAAAAAAAAAAAAAAAAAAAACTATCCAGCCGACAGTTTGTAACTATAGTCAATCAAAAGTAAATAATGTGTACAAATAGTACCCAGCCAACTGCTGTAGCTACCCCCCACCTCAGACAGAGTGGGTGGGGAGGATCCATGTTCAATTAAGCAAATACGTATAGAATACATTAGATTTTAATTGAAATGTATGAATTATTCTGTGGATTTCTGCCTCAATTTATAAATAAAGGACTTTCTGCGTTGTTAAGGAGAGGGTTTGGCAAAGTGCTTGTGAAAGAGTTAAACAAGATTATACACCACATCCGTTTAGTGTCAATTTTGCAAAGGTCAATCAGTGTAGATTACGGGTGGCAACGACACAAGGGTGCTTGCTTACAAGATTGCATACAATTGTTAACATTTATCAACACAAGACTAGGAAAACAGCTCTACGCCGTGTGGATAGGTAGTCGGTGGCATGATCGTTGGCAGATCTGATTAATGGGATTTTCTAAGTACAGAGCTGAGCACCATGGATTATCACCGTCCATAGTGACATCAACCAGCTGGCAATATGTATTACGTCATTTGAATTAAGTTTTTCTCTCCAATTTATCCAGTTTCCATTTAATTCCAGAGTAGACACTGAACTGTCGTTCCAGAATGTACGTCAGGACGTGTGTCGGTCACCATCAGAGTCCAATTAGGGAAAAAAGCTGGAAACTTAAATGAATGCGCATCCATAAACACCAGAGTTAATTCAGTGCATTTTGAGTAGTCTGATATTTACAAAACTGATCACTGAAAATAAATCTACATCTATTTAAGTTTCGGAGAGAGTATCGAGTTTTTCTTTACATATTAAAATAAATTAAAACTATATTAGTAGAAATTTATATTAACATAACTTTAATAATGAACAGGGCGATTTTCTTGGTTCGCTGTCCATAACACTCGACTCTTCCACTCAAGGGTAAAAGTTATGCTGATAAAATCTAACCATTTGAAAATTATTGACTCTTCAAAGTCCAAATATATCCGTGAATTTTTTCACTGAGATTAACGAGTAGATCAAGCTAATCTTGTTGGTTATTGATAGTGGATTCGATCCTCATTCCACTGAAAAAATAGATTTCATCTGTTAAAAGAGATAATAGATTTCGCATGAACGTTTAATAAAGTCGAGAAAAATTTGCCAATGCAGAGAAATGTCCTGAAAGAAAGGATGTGTTTCTGTTAGTTTCTTTTTAAACTTTGCTTTTAAGACGTATTGGTATTCAATGCCAATTTGTCTAAGGATTTTTTTGTAGGATTGGATCGGCTTGTTTGATCGACAGCAAATAGACATGAATCTGTACTAAGCATCCCTCTCCTCGCCAGGCTGAAATATGATATACGGTAGAGTTTTTTTTTTTGGGGGGGGGGGCAAACGCGTAAATATGGGTAGAGACAAACATTTTAGGAAGCCTCCGGGTAATGAACCTGGCCCTACGCCTTGAGTGCGATGGGGTGGTGCAGCCTGGAGGACGCCCCCACCGGAACTAGACATGATTTTTTTTATACCGCATACCTAAGTGCAATGACAATGTTTCAACAATATTTTCGTTTTATTCAGACTCCAAGGGTATACCTGGTATGGCTTTGTCGGCATATCCACAGAATGAGGGAAAATATACAGTATCGTCCATAAATAAGTACACCCCTACCAATCTTTTTATAGAAAGTTAATTTTCTTCTAAATCAAACTAGCAGGATTTTATTATTTCTAGTGGAACATTACGCAATCAAAACGGATAATACCAGGTATTATTTATGACCAAACTCGACAGCATTGAAACTTGCCAAAAATATTTTTCGTTGGGTGTACTTATTTTTGGCAACAGTTTCAATGCTGTCGAGTTTGGTCATAAATAATACCTGGTATTATCCGTTTTGATTGCGTAATGTTACACTAGAAATAAAATCCTGCTATGTTTGGTTTAGAAAATTAACTTTCTATAACATTTTTATAAGGTGGTAGGGGTGTATTCATTTATGGGCGATACTGTATATACCCCGATTCCACTTAGTCAATTTCCTATTGGCGCCAGTGGTCAAGCCCAGTTTAAAGCCAGGATTTCAAATACATATTTTCAAAGCTGACCCTACCCACTGACGTAACATTTATACCCCCCTCCACCATTTGATTGCCAGATTAAATTAAGATTAATCCATATCTTCGACTCCACTTAATTATGACATCACGCAAATCGACTTATTGAAGAAAACATTCTAAATTAGGCAGAGATAATTCTTGTAAAATATTGCACCAGCAACAATATCCGGGGTTTAGAATTTTCCCAAGTGAAAATGTTTTCTTGCGAAACTTTACAAACCAACTCATTAGGGCGGCCCGTCGCGGTGTAATGACTAGCAAACATGGGCGTTCGCAGACACTAAATCACTGTAAATAAAGTTGGGGATTACATAAAACAATTGTACAGCAGCATTATCCTTTGACTATAAGGTTCCAAGGTCTGATCCGGGTGGGGTCTTATAGGTCATTACTGAATAGCGTGTTCGATTCTCACAAGCCACCCTATACTTGTGCCAAAAACTAAGCCATACTTGGTAAATAACCCCTGAACAATTCCCGTTGTATACCTGTTGAGTCTACAATGAATGGGATCCTTATTTGCTCAAGTTTTTGCGACATTAAAATATGAATAATTTTAAGTGATTTTCAGTATGCACGAATAATTGATTAAACTATTAGATCTTTGTACTAATTTTGTAACGAGATAAGTCTTACTCTACGCTCATCACTTAAGAACCAAGTTTTGACGTTGATCAGCATTAGGATTGAGAGAGGATGGAGGGGGGTCCCCAAACCTATGGTCGCGACCCAAATAAGGGTCACAAGGTAAGTATGTTCCTGAGGATCAAAGAATGGTTTGGGAAAAAAAAAAAAAAAAAAAAAGTTTAAATGTCAAAAGAAATAAATATAAATATCTGCATCAACATTTCGGAATATAAAGTGTCATTGAGACTCTGGAACAGTACATTAGCTGTGAATAATAAAGCATTTACAAATGTATGAAAATGGCCGACATATTCCAGTCTGTTCACATCCAATACTCGTAGTACTTGATTATTGAATTAAAATAAAATTTACCAATAAAACTAAAATGTAGGACGACTGAAATTATGCAGAAATAAACGGGATAGGTCATGAATGTAAATGCATATTTTAGTCCATCTTGTTTGGCAAATTTAAATTATGGCTTTCAAACTTTTCGCACAAATGAAATAAAAACTTATACGGTTATAATTATCCATTTATACCATACCAAATGTTCAGATTTACACCAAGGCTGAAGTTATTTTCTCTTAGGGTGAAATAAAGTTAATGATTTGATTGTATCAGGTCATCCCATAAGTAATGCCATATGGGTCTATGAATGCTTTTTTGAGAAGTCACGACAATATTGATATTACTCAGAATACGTTGTATACACGGTGGGGGGGGGGAGGAAGAGTCATAATTTGGGCTAGGAAAAAAGTCACATTTAATAGTAATAAAATAAGTAGTATTTTAAATTGAATATTGACGATAAGTCATAATTTAAAGCAAAAATAGATTTTAAAAAGCCATATACAGTACCCGTTATAAGTATTTGAACAGAGCCAATTTACTCCTAATGGTTTGGTTTTGAGAATTAAACGGGAACATTACGCAGTCAACATAACAAGGCATGCATTTAGTTAAGTTTTGTGGTTGTGAATGCTAAATTTCTTTTAACAATTTAATTCTTTAAAATCTTTTTAATGAAAAAAAAAAAAAAAAAAAAAAAAAAAAAAACGCAAGATTTCAGAAGGATAGAAACAATGCGTTTTTCTTCATTAAATGAAGAAAAACGCAAGTTGTTTCTATCCTTCCGAAATCTTGCGGTTTTTTCTCATTTAACATTCAAAACCACAAAACATGAATAAATGCATACCTTATGTTGATTGCAAAAAAACATGCATTTTCTTGCGTAATGTTCCTGTTAACTCAAACCCAAGCGATAAGGAGTAAAATGACTGTTCAAATACTTATAACAGTGTTTATTTGGTGTATATTAATTTGGAGATCAAGTAATAAACAGTTTTCCTTAAAAATTGGACAATTTAAAATGAAAAAAAATCTGACATTTAATTTCAAACCCACTGTTTGAAATTAAATGTTGGATTTTTTTTTCTGGTGCTGGCGAGATACCAAGAATATTTTAAAATCAAAGCAAAATAGCAAAGGTGGTCAGGATTGGAAATCAGCTGACGTCACCTACACATGCGATCTGTTGAAAATTTAAACAATTTAATCTTCCATGAATACTCTTAATTTTTGTTATGCGCCGTTTTTAACATCGAGTGTGCGGGTGTGACATTTTCACTCGGGACAATCTTCGTAAAGTTGGACTAATTTTTCTCTTGTTAACTTGAATCGTCTATGGCATCTTATTCCCTCTTGGCGGTGGCTGCGCTAGATCAGAATGCCCCACCACCCGCAAATTTGTAAAGATTATTTTTGAGATTTTTCAGGCTTCTTCAGTTATATTGAGCCCCCAGAGCCCCGGCGCCCCCCGCAGTTGCAGGATCCGCGGGTCGCACACGCCGCCTCTGCTCTTAAGTGAGCATTAGTCATCATCTCAGCCAGAGCCGATATATAAGTCATTAGTTCTTAAGTCAGTAGCTGCTTAAATCAAAACGTTGACCTGCTATGTAGTTAAACTTAGAGATCAACTGAAAACAGCTTGACCTTCCGACGTCCAGTTGGTCAGGAGTCGGGCTACGTCGACTCTTTGTTGTTGTGCCGCTGATAGAGATGCTATTGATAGAGATCTGAATCTGGGGGACACTTAACGCCATCAGCATGCGGTGGCTGGCGCCAGGATCTTCTTAGTCCGAGCGCCGAGGAAAAAAAGTCCCTTTCATCTGCCCACATCTGGCGCTTAGAGCATTTTTATACTACGAAGATTTCGGAGTTTTTCACGCGAGGAAAAACATGCCCACAACAGCGAGGCGTTAATTGCTCGTACTGGCCAAATCAGAATTAAATAATCAACATTTGTTTATGATAAGCGAATAAAAACTTAAAATAGGATTCATTGCATTAAAACTGGTTCTTAACCTAGGGTACATGGCCCCCACCCCCCAGTCAGGGTAGCCATTTTGACTTTGCAGTAATATTTAATAAATTATTATTTTTTATGTGTGCTGAGAAATTGCAATGTTTATCATTAATATTATACTATTACTATTAACCATCTTAATTTTTCCGTTTAATGATTTACACTTCATCTAATAAAATAATTTAAAAAAATGATTGCTTTTTAGAAAAGCAATCATTTTTAAAAATTATTTTTGGCAATTTTTTGGCCAGAAACGTCTCCAACTATCTGGCAACTCTGCCCCCAAGTGGTGCGAGAAGAGGGTGACAAACTTATTTTCAATCCTTATTGGATGAAGTACTGTAACACCATTTTTATTAATTTGACTAGTTTTTAATAAGTTGTATAAAAACTAAAATTAGGATAAAAGGTGAAAACTAGTCAAATTTAATAAAAACTATTTTCGTTTTAATTTCTGATGTCTAAAACTTCAATTGGGCACTTCTGATCATTTAACGACGGTCGCTCAAATAGAAAATAATTTTTCGAATAATTTTTGTGCTTTCAATCCATAAGAACTTCGTTTCCTCAGAAAATCTCAGTTGTGAAATTGTTTTACGGTTTTAGAGTGGGAGTTTTATTTACAATATAAATATGCTAAATTGGACCGACTTTCCACTATTCGTGCGGAAGTACCACTTGCATTATTTTCCCTTCGTTAGGAATTTGTCTTGTGGATTCTTATTTCTTTAGCATCTTTGAAACAAATTTGTGGCTCGGTTTTTAAAACTGTTTTAATAAAAAAAGTTGTAAATAAGTGCTTTTTACATCGAAGCTTATTTCCATACAAATGCCAGAAGGATTTAGTTTAGCATTAGTTACATTGAAATAGACTCCCCACTATAAAACCTTTAAAAAAATAATTTTCTTCAAATCTCAGGCATTGCCGGAGGAAAGGAAGGTATTATGCATTAAATGCACAAATAATTACTCTAGTAAATTTCTATTTTTTATGCGGGACCGTCGTTGATCAGAAGCGCCCTTCAATTGATAAAGAAATGGTTTTATTAGAAATATCTTGGGATACAGACTTAACATTGTTATTTACACTTTAATATTAACTTTGCCAATTTTGACTTTATTTTGTTAGCCTTAAGATTAAGGTGCGAGAAAGAGTGGGGCCCCAAAATCAAATTCTGCTTAGGGCCCATAAAGGCTGGGACCGGCATTTCCATATTAAAAATACTAACTTATGATACAAAGTAAAATAAACCAATATAGTTCCGTTCTGGAAGGAAAAATCTGTAGTAAAAATTGTAATGTAATTGTAGTATTACAACTGGTTTTAAGATGATTCCTATATATGCGAGGCCCCACAGATTGAAAGCACAAATTGTCTGTAGTCATTCTGAAAACAAAATGTTATACGATTTTCGGGATTATCCGCCAAAACAATTTTAACCGGATACTTTAATTTTTACGGGTATCGGCGATACATTTTTAATGACCGTTACGAAATGGTGTTTTAATATTTCTTAAACCATTACATAAAGTCAGGATTTTAGTAAATATTTCTGAATATTATTGTTAAATGGTGGTCTAGAAAAAACCCAGACGATACACGCTCAGTTAAGTGCAGAGTAGAACAAAACCATTGGTTAAATTAAAACATGACAAAATAAGTGACAGTATCAGCATTTCTTTACCTTCCTCATTCGCAAATTCTACGCACATTTTTAAAGCTTGACTTTTTTTGAGGCATCCAAAAAATTAAAGAATACCACCACAATCAATGTTCGTAAAGTCAAAACGTGATAATTTGGATTTTTATCCTCTCAAACATTAAAAATATTTTCCCGTAAATGAAATATAATTCAACATTAGCGTATGTTCAATTTATCAAAACTTTTCACTTTTATTTATTTCTCCACACGCGCAATGTGAAAAACCTAGGATTGTTTAACACGCATTTAAATTTAACACTTTGTCAAGTTGGAGAATAAAAGATGGCCTTTTTTTCGCCAAAACTACATATTGACATTTGTAAATACGTAGTTTTTTTTTTTTTAACTATTTTTACCAAAAAAAATACGTAGTTTTAATTTGACAAATATATATAAATTCTATGCCGAAGGAATGCCCCCCAAAAATCCAATTTTCATAGAAGCAAGAGATATTTACGCGTAGGTTCTTCCGTAGAAAAAAATCGCCAATGGTTGAAGTCACCGAAAATGTGCGAATGATCTTTGGCAAAAAAAAAAAAAAAAAAAAA
>VCCN01000258.1:4208532-4219226 GCA_006491835.1 Architeuthis dux | reverse complement strand
AAAAAAAAAAAAAAAAAAAAAAAAAAAAAAAAAAAGGTACAATGTAGGGAAGGAGGTCTCTATTGTAAAGTTTCACCCTCGCACACTTGATGTTAAAAACGGCACAAACAATTTAAGTTTAATTTATTCAGAGCAATAACTATTTACTTCTGTTTTTCTTTCATGCATACTTTATTTGTGCGCCGTTTATTACATTGAGTGTGCGAGAGTTTGAAACTTTACAATCGGGACTACCTTCCCTACATAGGTTTGGGATTTTTTTCTGGTCCGATACGAGAAAAAGAATGACAGAATTACAAAATATTTTTCTTCAAAGCAATAAGTAAGGTAAACTGATTTTAAAATTTATCAAGCTTAATGAAAGTGTTTAATATTCGAAAATGATTGAGGAGTAGTTATTTTACGGTGTTAAGTCTGTATTTACAAAAGGCACAACAATTCATCTGTACATTCAAGTAAATATCCTGTATTATCTTCCATAATTTGCACTAAACTCAAACGGAGCCAACAATTTCAACGTTATTGAACATGGGGCTTTCACAATATTTTAACAGCTAATGGCATATCTACTCAAAGTTCAATCATGTTTTGAATAAAAATCTTTGGCAATTGAATAGTTGTTTTGATTGTTATTTTAGAAGACGCCTTTTCAAAAGAATCATCTTTCGATGACATCTTTTCATAAATGAAAAAAATTAGACCGTGAGCAAATGGATGCAGATCAGTTCACAAGCACTAAACACAGACTCCTGTTAATCTCAAAAGTAGTAATCATAACTGGGAAAGTTGGTAATTTATTAAAACAATGCAAATAGGTGAAATTTAAATAGACTAAATGATTTCAAAAACCTTAAACTGTCCAATGGAACTAAAAACATCGGCCCTTTAAAGAAATGGGTCTCAATTTCTGACCTCTTAAACACCGAAAGAAATGTTTAAGCAAATATTTTTTGGTGCTTTCAATCCATAAGGGAATTTGTCAGTTTTGAAAAAAGTTAATTTTGTAAAGGTTTTAGGAAGGTCTTACTTGCTTAACATTTGATTTATGGGGCCCAGACAGACCCCTTGCCAAAGCATTAATAGCGTTAAGATAATTGAATGAACATTTTAGAATTTTAGTTTACGAATAGCATTGGTGTTTTAACTTCAGACAACAAAAGTCATTTTGAAAACTAAAAATACATAAAAACACTATTTCAGATATGCGTTCGCTGATAAACGAATGTGTAAGGACTTTAAACACTCGAATTTAGGGTAACTACTGAAGTATGTGACAACCCACGCGACCCTATCCAGACACATTGAAGAATCGTATGTCTGATAGAATAATTTTTGGTTATTAATACTTTAAATCAAAATATTAACGTTATTTAAGAATGTCAATAACCACATTTCGAAAGGTGAAAGTATCAAGAATCTGATAAATTACGTCTTAACCGTGACAATAGTTACGGGGGCGAATTCAACAAGTTTCATAACTAAAGTAACCATAGAGACGAAACAGGCTGTTTGACGAGTGTTTTTATTTAATGTATTGTCATGGAAAGTTTGATAAGAGTTATGGGCCATTCATTCACTTTTGAAATCATATAGACCCACCTTTACAGAAAAGATTAAGATCAGAAAACAATATTGAGGCCGTCATATTATATCTTGTTCCAAACTATTTACATGACAGATTTGTGATTCATCGTTTGAAAATCAATTGCAGAAACTACACTAAAATTAAAACTTGCATGCTGTACGAATAAATCGCAACGCGCATTATGGTCTTGTATTCTGCAAAACCGTACTTTGGTTTTACGGGTTCAAAAGATGTATTACCATTTCAACAAGTAGCTGTTACTGTTGCTTCAGATGTCCATTAGTGATTGTAACTTTGCTAATAGCTAAAGTTTCTGCTGACTCAAGTGAAGTCAAGTTCAATATTACTGATGTGGCTATTAGGTTAGTTAGTCATTTGATAAGTTTCTTACCTGCTCTTCGTATTTTTGATGTATTTTCCATTTGTGCTGATCGCATCCAATCGTAAGGTGCTCGACTTCCATTCATCAATGGATTCGGACTTGAATCGGGATCAGAAGAATAAAGTCCATCGTCATTGCTACCAGCGCGATCCAATGCCGGATGAGGCAATTGGAGATAAGCGTTCGATGCAATCGGAGAGTTCAAACGATTTAACTGATGGCAGGTACTGTGGAGAGCGTGTTGTTGGTGTAGTGAAGGGTGGTGTGGTTGGTGGGGATGAATTGATTGTTGGGGAAGAGTTTGGACCAAATCCGGCGCAGACACGGAAAGATCCGAGAGAGACACAGGAGAATTGCTCAAGCTATTATGCATGTCTGTTCCGTTCATTGTTTGAGGCAGGTAATCTCCGTGTGCATTGGGAGGGGGTGAGGGATCTATTGTCCGATGAAAAGAAGGTGATGTGTATCTGTTAGTGTTTAGACGCAAGCCATTTTGGCTCTTTTGAGAAATGGGCAACACCTGTTGATCTTGCTGAGAGACTAGAGTGGGCATAGAACTAGTATCAAGGTTGAGAGAACGATTGTCGCTGTTTGAACTCCTAAGTCCGCCTGTCGACGTTGTTGTGATGGTTTGCGGGTTACTGGTAGAAGATAACCATTCTTGATACGTTGTTGGGGTGGCCGCTTGACGAACATTTCGATGGCCACTTGGATTGCCATCGATTTCTGCCGAGGTGGGAAGAAGTGAATTCGAACTATGACTAAACAATCGATTATTATTATAATCCGCAGAAACAACCGACGCAGCCAAATGGTGAGCAGCTGCGTTCGTAGATCCGGTCATCTGACCATATCTGTGGGCTAGCTGAGACCAATTCATTTGATTTTGCAGTGTTGGCGTGTAATGTGATTGTGTATGAACAACAGGATGGGCTTGATGTGTGTGTGAATAGGAAGTGGTTGACGCATCCAAGCCGTACGGAGATATTGGATGAAAAGCCGCTGGAAGAAGTTCTGCAGCTGTTCCTGCATATGCATGGGGATTGTACAGGCCATTAGCCTTTTGGTAGTATGTAGTCATGAGTACCGTATCACTCTGCAAAGACGGGTGAGTTGTAGTTGAAGACATTATGACACGTTCTAAACAATCACAGTTTCATTTGAAACAAAATAAATATGCATTTCTAGTTTTTCGAAAAATAATTTTACTTCGTTGTCCAAAGTCGAAGCTTTTAACTTTATATTTACAGAGTAGTAAAAATTTAAATATAACAAGGGTTTTTACATACAATGTTTGTAGCAGATCACAGCAGTGTTACGTTCTTATCCAGGGAATCCGTTAGAAAATGTTCTCTTCAGGTTGAAAACAAACTCCTTTGTAGGTACGCTGCTCGTAGTAAACCCGTCTTGAATGAAACCTGGTTGAACACTGCCGTAAGGACGCGCTACCTACCACTTCCGGCTCTTCACCAAGATAAAAAGCTTAAACGGGATTATAAAATACCAGACAGCGGAGATACGGCAGATGATTGGCTTCTGCTTCAGAAAGCGTCACCCAATTGGTCAATTGACAAAACAAACCTAGAGTGTTTCCACGCCCCCTAAAGCTATAAGGAAGAGAACTAGAAAGTGTCAACCAAGAATCATGACAGTTTATGATTTATTAAATATATGAAAACATTTAATGTTTCAGGAGATTTAGTAAAAAGAATTACCACCCCCCAGGTTGCCAGAAATACTAAAGCTTTGATGTTTGTCTATGTCTTTTGAGAAGTACTAAATGGATCTTTGAAAAACAAAACTTGGAGCCTAACCCCTGGAAAATATTCCTTTAATGCGTACGTATATTATTATTATTATTTTAGTGTATTTTTTACGCACTCTGAAATGATAGCAACCCTATTGCTACCCCCCTCTACTTACAGTAGGTGTTTCCTAGGATTTGAAAACACTTACACAATAATAACGACATAATTACTGACGTTTAACACGTGGTTTCGTACAGTTTGTAACTGAGATGGTCAAAACTGAACACCAGTTTTTAGTAAATGACAACTTTTAATTTCTGGTACATTTACTTCTGCTTTGCCTTGACAAATCTGTGCAAAACAAGAAAAATAGACTTGCGTCTGAAATGTTTGCTTGAATTTATTAAACTTACACTTTAATAAATGTTTAAGATTTTTGGCTATTATGACCCACATGTACGCCCCCCCCCGTACAGGTCTTTAATGTTGGTCATAATAGCCCCCAAAAAGCTTGGGTTGTTCTATTTCTTCTTCTCATCACTTGCCCTTAATCAGCATTTAAGAATATTTATTACATACAATTTTAACATTTCTGTGTATATGATAATTATAAATACATTAGTTGGGAACCTGTATTTGCTCGGCGCCGGTATAAACGACTGCTAAACGAGCGGCGTAAATGCAAATAATGAAACAAGCGTTGCATTTACGATTTAGGCCGCTCGTTTAGCAATCGTTCACACCGGCGCCGAGCAAATACAGGTTCCCAACTAATGTCTTTATAATTATCATATTCTGTCAGATATAATAAAAAAAAAAATTTAAATTTTTTTTATTTATATAATATCCTTGTGGATTTCATTTTTAAATGTTAGGGAAGTGCCTTTTTTTTTTTTTTTTTTTTTTTTTTTTTTTTTTTTTTTTTTTTTTATTTAAGTTTTATTTCAACACTTCATTATTCCCCCTTAACACATTCTTTAAAAAAACAAACAACTAATTTCCTTAGGTTGAAACAAACTTTGTCTTTACGTAGCAAAAACCAAAACCTTCATTTTAAAGTTCAAATATGTAAATAATGCTGAATGTCACCCTATTTTACTGTAATCGTTTAAAAGGGTTAAAATCAATGTATAGCGCGCAGAATCATAAGGCCTAAAACGGTTTGTTTTTATTTTTAAAAAAAATTTTTTCTCCCTTTTCTACACTTCCATTAAAGGTAAAAGGTGTATATTATTTCGCTCACGTGCGTGAGTCGGATTTTAAGGTTATATTTGCGCGTGAGTAAATAGAGATGACTTGGTTGAAGGGCAACGTGTTTCAGAAGACGCATGGTATTCTTCAGCTGGTGATAGCAGCAGGAGGCAATGGCAACCTGCTGTTACAATGCCTCCCCTTTTATGATAGTTCACACGTGTTCATGATCTTTCTTAATTAAGTGGTGATAAATTGAAAACCCAGCAACACAATTTCCAATCACAACGTTCTCGGCATTAAAACACAGAAACCCTAACAGAATGGATGTTACTTATTAAATCAAGTGACACGTTTTTCAGATATCCATTGTGTAATCAATTTTTTGGCGATCTTTGTATTAGGGTGCGTGCAAATTTTAACCATTGACGAAATCGACTACGGATGCACAAAATGGCATAATAAATGAAATTGGCGCGATTAAAGTTTTCACAAACACACATATATTTTGACTGAATTGTGTGACAAATATGTAAATGAGTTTATCAAGTTTTCTTTAATAGTTTTAATCAGTTGCAATCATGGGCGTCCGCAGCTACTTTTCCGGGTGGTGGGTTCTCAGAAGGATATTCGAAGAAGGGTTACTCTTTATTTCTGATTGCGCTATTAGGGTGATCCATGGAACATGTTGAGCGGATCCCCCTAATAGCACAATCAGAAATAAAGAGTAACCCTCCTTCGCCGAATATAATTTTCTGAAAACACGGACTGAGGATCAATTTCCTTTTTCTTAATAGCCCAACGGAATCAAGTTATACAAATGTTATTTTAGTAATAAAAAAATAATTTACAAATTCTGGAATTTTTTATTCTTCAGATGTCTTGAGTAGATTGATTGTATTATTTGTAAATGAGTATATTAAATGCAAATGCACCCCCCCACCCACCTACGGACACCCATGGTTGCAATCAACTGTTCCCTATATGCGTTTGTTTTTCGTCAATAGTTAAAATTCGCACGCACCCAGATCCAAAGATTGCCAATTTTTTGTGTACCTTTGATTATGATTTGTGCGGAATAATTTCGCTAAATGCCTGTTGGGTTAACATGTTTCCCAAACAAATATCTTTTATGCCATCATAAATTATTTTTTAAATGTATTAAAATTAGTGTATTAAAGGGGGGCAAAAGCGCCCCACAAAATGGCCAAAAATGAGCTTTGTTTGTCCATAATTTTCCAGTATAGACCCAATGCTAAAAACAGACTTGTCCATGACAAATTAACCACCCTGATGTTCAATAACATTATTGGTTGCCAAGTACATTTCTCAGTTTACAAATGATGCTATTTACATTCTAGCAACAGCAGAATTAGTCGAGTTTCATTGCAACTTATTGTCCTAAAGAAGCAATCTTTAAAAATTGCTGTAACTGCGTTATAAATTATCAGGGTCGTACTTAAGGCAGTGCAATAGCACCCACACCCTTAAAGCCTTTAAAATATTTTTAATTTTTTGCGTGTAAAAGTAAAATAGCTCTACTAAACTGGTTTATGGATTTGTTACATAAGAGATAAATTATTGATCCATAAAGGATTTCATACTTTTATGAATATTCCATTTGTTTTTGTTTGAAAATAATAGGCGAAGTCGCTCTTATCAAATGTATTGGTCACAGAATTGCCCCATACCTCGGAAACTATTAAAGATAGAAGCATGCAGTTTTCACCATTCGATAACATGTTTTGAAGATTCGTTTAGATCAGTGATACCCAACCGGGGGAGGGGGGGGGTAATAAGTCTATTAGGTAAAAATAAGAGTCCAGTCTAGAGATAGGGTTGTCTGCACTTCTGTCAAGTCGAAGGCTCGAAATAAGCTACAAGACCCACAAATCAAATAACTAGTAGCAAAAACAAGAACAGATCACATTGATGTGTATATCAGTTACAATAGCAGTATTCTTATTTTATTTTTGTTATAAATTTGAATTTCAAATGTGCTCTAATTATTTTTGCTTGTCTTTGAGTAACAAATACACAACAGCAGCTGTACAATTATAAAATTAAACTAATTCTTAGTATGAAGCTGTCTAATTATATGTAAAATAAAATTTGAAATTATTCTTTGTTGCAACTTAATAAATGGGGGGGGGGGTAATAGTAATCTTATTGAGAAAAGGTTGGGAACCACTGGTTTAGATTAACAAAAACGACCGGACCCATTCGTCACCCTTTTTGAAGCTTAATAATTCTGAAACTAATAAAGATAGAAATATGGGGTTTTCACCGATCGATAGACCATTGTTTTAAGATTTATTACATCTGCGGCAAGTGTGGTGGATTTCTGTAGTTGGGATTATGGATTATTTTTCCGAAACAAGTAATTTTTGTATCTCTGGAACGAATAACGATTTTCTGAATCCGTGATAGAAATGTCTTTTTTTGGGGGGGTGAACTACGGCAATGTCTCCCTTAGTAGATATTGAACATTCACAAAACCCTGGAAATTAAGAAATTGATATACGTCGTAATCACCCCCCCCCTTTTCACTAAACGATAGAACATTAAGAAATAGTATGTAATCGCTACAATGCAAGAAATAGTTTTGACCCAACTCTTTAGTGCTTAACAACTCGGAAACTTTCTGTTTCCGAGTTGTTTTCGTCAAACGATAGAGCATAAAAAAAAACAATTTTTCATATTCTTACAAAGTATTAAAACTTCACTATTTAATAGTGAAACATTGTTTACATTTGTTGGGTAAGCGATGGAGAATTATATCATATATTTTTTTCCAGTAGCTAAATACAAAATAGAAGGGCCCACAAGAAATGGGCCTCATCACTGTTAGATTGGGACCTACAAATTATTCCTGTACAAGGAGCCGGTCGTAATACAGCAGTGATTTGTTATAGCTGATAATTACATTTGAAGTCAGACTGTAAACTGTCTTTTGAATGAGTTTTAGATTAATATCCATTCCTTTTACTCCATTAAGTCGGTGTTATTGAGCATTTTTATCTTTTTCACTAGAGAGCAGCGCATTTTATTCGAAGGCACTGAAGAAGGTAATCTAAAAGGCAAAGTTAAAATTAAAATGTTTGATAATTCTGGGTTTTGTCAGTAAAAAAACTTAATTGGTGTTTTTAATTCTTTCAATTAGTCATTGTAGGGTTATTTTTTAGGAAGGAAAAACTTTACAAGTCTGCTCAGAATAACTTCTACACAAACTTCTAATTAGGTGCCCGGTAAAAATGGCACAAGCGGAAAAATGGCACATTTAACTAAAACACTAATGATCTAAACATTGAGTATGAATGAATATAGAGTTAGGGTTAGAGTATTGGTGTTTTAATTAAATGTGTCAAAAAATTAATTCAAGTCCTCTCAAACTAAGCGCTAGTACAACAAATTAAAATACAGAATTTAGTTTAATATGTCCATAGTCACCAACCTCTTAATAAAACTTACGTACCGAATTGGTTATTGATTCTTTTAATCATTTGACATCCCTAGATTGATTTTGTTTAGCGGCATATCAAACCTTGATGGGTCATTTAATGCCGAAATCAGTTTAAAATTCCAAAAGAATAGTCTTGCGACTTTGGTGAAGGAAAAGTGACCCTGGATGGGCGGTCCTCTCCCTCTGCAGTGGATGCAGTCGGCGCATTCTAGGCCCCAGCCGACAGGGCCGGCCATCCCCAGAGAAGGACTGCATAAATAGATCTTATATGAAATCCAAAGTTTCTGTTGAGGTAACATTCATACACTTTATTTCGTAAGTGTTCGACTTCGTTGTTGTAGGATATGAAAGGTTTAGTGACCGGTAAAAAGCTCATAATTAACTAAAACACTAATCTGAAAAGCATTGAGTATGAATTTTGGGTGAGGGTATTGGTTTTAATTAGATGTGCCATCCCCCACCCCCTACTAGAATCGAAGGGTTTGTATGGTATCCAGAAAAAAGCCCATGAAATCTGCCCATCAGAAATTCATCAAGGGAGGAAAAGTGCCCATCAAAACATAGTTTTCTCATCATATAGTTTCCGGGAAAATCTGATATGGTTTTATAAACTTTTGTCACAACTTCTGTTTTTCTTTCACGAATTCTTATTTCTTTTCGTTTTTAATTAATACAATTTTTAAAAGATTTGTACACTCTGGCCATAAGTATTTTACAGTTTTTGAAAGCTACTCCTGAGGTTATCAAAATTCTAATACTTCAAATTCGTTTTCTTTCTTTAGCATATAATCTCTAACAGAATAAGAAAGAAGAATAATAAAATACAAATTTCAGAAACTATATGACGCGAGAATTGTTTTGATGGACTCTTTTCCGGGATCCGGTTTGTATAGTTTCCTAATCAAATCGTGCTACGTTTGTACATTTTTCTTATAAAGAAAAAGAATGAAATTCAAAAATGTCTATAATTGCCTGTAAATTCTATTAGTGTTAAGTTGAATGTGAAAGTCCTTTTCTTGTTTTTAAAGATACAACAATTAGATGGAGGGTAAGTAAAGTTTTCCATCTTTTCCCCTTTTTGTAAGCCTCTTCATTTTTAAAACTATGGATTTTAACATTTGTCAAAAGGTGCATTCGTATTTTAAACTTTGAAGGCCTGAAAGCATAAACATTCAACATTCTTACATGCCTCGAATTTAACTTTTTGTGATTTTTAATTTGAATGCAACTATAAAATTCACTTTTCTGCCACATTTTAAATTTCAGTTATTTAAGTCGTAAAAATTGTCGCTGAATTCGAAACCTTTTTGAAGAGATTATTCATTCTTTCAAATGAAACATTAATAAATAGGCAAAGATTTACTAATTTCTCGAATTTCTTGTCTTTTTCAGAAACCATCAGACCGAAATGTATACTGTTTGCTCACTTGTATGACTGTTTCGATTTAAGCTTGGTGTGCCTAATGTGATTCCGTATTTTGCGGCATATAGGATGCATTCTATTAGGTTTTTTGTAATATACCATGTATATTAAAAAATTGCCTGGATCGTTAAACTAGGGCGATTTTGTAGATTCCAAGATTGACCCCCCCCCCAAGCTGACCTTCACCGTGAAGGGCGTAGGGTCATTTTGAGGGTCAGATTTTGAAAAAAACAAAGCGTCTTATATGCCACAAAATACGGTTGTTACATGGCGAGATTATTTTATCTTGAAAATGTGTTCGCCGTGAGTTTTTTTTTATTTTTTATTTTTTTTTTTTTTTTAAATTTCCAAACTAAACGTGAATATTCCAACAAGATCGCGTTTCCAGTTGAGTTATGTTACAAAATTTTCCCCATTTGTCTCAAACATCCTCATAATTCATAAGGCTGACCTATATAAGTATCTACACTAAAAGGGAAGAGAATCACAAATTAAAACATTTGCACTTACTTAAAATTATATTATGGTTTGAAATAATGACACTGAAGGGAATTATAGCGCCAGTATTAAATGATTTAACCAAGTGGCGTTTTCAATTATTACTTGACAAGACTTAAGTAGGGACAATACAAAGGAAGGGTTTTAAAAAAAATGTTTTTTGATCTTAGAAAATAAATTAAAACGAATGAGTTTAATAACTTAAAATTGCAAAGGTAATGTATTTAACTTTTACAATTTTTAAAACAAACATTTTTCTTCCTTAAGGTAGGGGTCACTTATATTTCTAAAATGCCTCCCAAGCTATTTATACAAAAAACAAAATCAGTCACCAAAAGCCGGATCACTATTTTCCGCTCTTATAAAATTCAACCTTTTTCTTCCAACGTTTTTTTTTTTTTTTA